>PVIW01005899.1:0-20400 GCA_004026585.1 Noctilio leporinus
AAACATATAAATTCACAAATGTACAGAACCCATTAAGGAAACAAGTAAGAGGATTTGCAAAATATGTAAGAAAGGTAAATATCAAGTTCATTTCCAAAAGTGTGTGTATGTAGGTTGCTATGCCAGTTATTTGCCAGTTTACTCTCAGATCCGTTCCTTGCCCTTTTCTGCCTTTCTCTGTAGGTCAGGGAGCCACATATTTCAGACTTCCTTGCCAACTGGCTTCCAAGCATGGTAAAGTGACTGAAGGCACTGATGGAGGAATAGGGAGGGGGTGAATGCAAGAGAATCTCTCTCCTCTCTCCCTCTTTCTCTGTTTTGGTCAGTGTCTCTGGGAGGAGCTGTATCTCTGTCATGGCCCCAGGTCCTGACAGGCTCTCCCTCCCTGTTCCTAGCTTCCCCTGGACAGGAATGCCCTGGTTAGTTTCCACTGGGCTTCTCTGACTCCTGAGCTATTCTGATGATGCATCCAAGAGTGGCTTGTTTTGATGGTTCCCTAAGTTTGGTATGAGGATTGCTGGTGATCTCAAAAGGTCCTATAATATGAATGTTCTATAGCCTAGCAATTACCATTTTTATTTCATTAGAAAACCGTTGGCCTCTTTAATGGATGATCATGTGCCATCTACCCACCCACCCCTTACACACACATACAGGTCATGGCTAATTTGACAATTACTGAGCAACTAACTGACCTTAAAGAAACCAGTATAAATTGATGAGAGTGTCACATGCCCAGGTGACCATACATCCCAATTTGCCCAGAAAGTCCTGGTTTGTACCTATCATCCTGGCTTAATTATTAACAGTGCCACTTTCACTCTGATATAAGTGTCCCAGATTGGATGATGCCTAACTGCACATCACTTATCTATTGTAATTAGCTCTGCTCAAAGATTATGTTAGATTTTCACTCTCCACCATTTGAGTTGAAAAAATGAAATTAGATTCCTATGATTAACAGTGAAGCCTAAAACTGAACATTCATAACGTAGAGAGTAGTGGGAGGGTCATGATAGGCCATGAGTGAGTCAACATTATGAGTAATTCAAATTTATGAATAAGTAGGAGCTCTAAAGTTGAGAAAACATCTGCAGAACAGAGACTGAGGTATTAATTTTGAGGAGAGAGGATAAGAGAGTCACAAAGAAAACCAGCATGTTTCATATAATAATAATGGAACCTCCATAGTGAATACTCATGAGATCCCAATGCCAACCCCATTTGCCATGAGGCTCGTGCCAGTGCTAGTTCTTGGACTCCTAGGAGATCTTTTCTCACGCACTGATTATGATCATTTGTTTCCCTAGAAGCAGACATTAGGACAAGAATTTCAGTGCAGGTAGTTTATTTGGGAAGTAATCCCAGGAAGCACTAGTAGGGGAGTGGGGTCTTGGGACAGAGAAGGAAAAGAAGCCAATATAGGTACTCATATATTCATCAGCATTGCTATAGGCAATACAGCAGGCTCAGCGTGAAGGACAACTCAGTCACCCGCCAAAGAAGAAAGGAAGCTGAGATACTTATTTACCTCTTTCAATCACCTTTGGCAGACAGCTGCTGCCAGGACTGGTAATTCCTTGGCATTCCTGGCCTTCCCCATTCCTGTAGCCAAAGGAAGTTTTCAGGCAGATAATCTCACTTGCTGAAGTAAGACAAAAGCATATACACATATATGGGCACCAACAGAATCTGCTGCACTGATTATGTTACAGGTAGTTAACACATTAAAAAAATGTGTTTCTCTTTATTGCTACAAAGATGATCTAAGGCAGTCCTCATTTACTTAATCCATTCTTGAATTCTCAGTACTAAATGAGCAGCATCTGTTATACTATTAGATTTTGTGAGCTTAATTGGGATAATGGAAATAAATATTACAGAGCACTTTAAGAGTGGTATTTGACTCTGTGATAATGGACTAAATTTACAGAACATGTGAGAAATACTGATTTATTAGGATGAACAATAGTGATGCTGAAATTTTCTTCAAATGCATATCTCTCGTCAGTGCTAATGACAGACCTTTCCTTTCCTTTCTTTTTAAAAAAGTAGAATAGAATATTTTATTTCTCAAACAGTGAAATCTGTCACACATAGTAGTAGAAAAGTGGATTACCTTATATTATTGTTTGTAACAAATATATATATATAGGACACAAAATGGAGATTAAATACACAACATGAATGGCTGATCCTGATCATTTTAGCTGCAAACTTAACATTGAATTGCCAAATTCCACTTTTTCAGTCAAATGACAAAAATTTTCCATCAGTGAGCTTTTTACTTTTCTTTAGCACACCATAACAAATCTTCTCACCAATATAGTAAGACTGCTATACTCCAGAAATTCACTGTTACAGAATCAGCTGAACCCTAGCACACATTATTATATAGAAATGTCCCTCCTACCTACCCACCCTGCTCTCTGTCAACCTAGCCTAGAAGAAATCTTAGACATTAACAAGAGGTAGTTAACTCTATACATGAGTAAATAGGGTTATTTATTAGTAATATGATGGAGCCAGTGCTTTACACATCTTTTCCCTACTTTGTTCAGTGACATCTTATGAGTAGCATAAAGTTGACCATAGTGGGAATTGACCACTGGAATCAGCAAGTGCTATGAATCAGACCTCTTTCTTTTTTTTTTACAGACCTTTTTCTTTATGATGGCCAGTTAAAACTTTACCAGCCTACCACTGATTTTCCTGTTTGTTTATTTTCTTTCTTCAGCTTTATTGAGATAATGACATATAACATGGAAATTTAAGGTGTACTACAGTGCAATGATTTGGTACATGTATATATTGTAAAATGATTACCACAATTAGGTTAGTTAACAGCTCCATCATCTCACATAATTACCATTTTTTTTTGTAGTGATAACATTTAAAACCTACTGTCTTAACAACACTCAAGTAGATAATACAGTATTCTTAGTGATAGTTACTATACCTTGGATCTCCAGAACTTATTTATCTCATAGTTGGAAATTTGTACCATTTGACCGGTATCTCCCATACTTCCCACACACACCCCAGCTCCTGGCAACTACCATTATACTCTCTCTTTCTAAGGGTTCAGCTTTTTTAGATTCTACATATGAGATCATACAGTTTTTCCCCATCTGACTTATTTTACTCAGCACAATGCCCTCTTGGTCCATCCATGTTGCCACAAAAGACAGGATTTTCTTCTTTTATATGGCTGAGTAATATTCCATTGTATGTACATATGTAAAACCCCATTTTCTTTGTCCATGCATTCATCAGTGGAGACTTAGGTTGTTTCCATGCCTTGGCTATTGTAAATAATGCTTTAATGAACACAAAGGTGCAGATGTTTCTTCAAGATAATGATTTCATTTCCACTGAATATACATATATCCAGAAATGGAATTGCTAGACTATATGTCAATTTTATTTTTTCCAGTTTTATTGATTATAATTGACATATAGCGATGTGTAAGTTTCAGGTGTACAACATAATGATTTGACTTATACTGTATGTATTGTGAAATGATTACCACAATAAATTTAGTTAAGATCCATCATCTCATAAAAATTTGCATACTCCAGATATAAGATCATACAGTACTTGTCTTTGTCTGACTTACTTCTATTTCACTTAGCACAATGCCTGCAATAATTGATTTCCTTTCCTCCACTCCCTTGCTAGCACTTGTTATCTCTTGACTTTTTGATAATAAGCATTCTATTGGGTGAAGTGGGATCTCATTGTGGTTTTGATTTGCATTTCCCTGATGATTACTGATGTTGAGCATCTTTTTATGTACCAGTTGGCCATCTGGATATCTTCTTTGGAAAAATGTCTATTTAAGTCCTCTGCCCATTTTTAAAATCAGATTGTTTCTTTTTGGTATTGAGTTGTATGAGTCTTTATATATTTTGGATATTAACCCCTTATGAGATGTATGATTTATAAATATATTCTCCCATTCCACAGGTGACCTTATCATTTTCTTGGTTGTTTCTTTTGCTGTGAAGCAGCATTTACTTTGATACAGAGCCACTTGCTGTTGTTACCTGTGCTTTTGGTGTCATTTAGGAGAAACCTATGCCAAGACCAGTCCAAGTACCAGACTCATCCCCAGGCACAAAGATGCTAGGCCCACTCCCAGCCAGTGGTCCCTGGTGCTTGGTTGGCTCCTGTGGACCCAGGATCCAGGTCTGTCAACACAGGCCCAGATCCCAAGACTACAGGGAAAGATTCTTCCTTATGTTTTCTTCTAGTACTTTTACAGTTTCAGGCCTCTCGTTTAACACTTTGATCCATTTCAAATTAATTTTTGTGAGTAGTGTAAGATAGAGGTCACTGTAGTCTTCAGTTCTAGGATTTCTGTTTAGTTTTTAATGGTTTCTGTTTCTTTGTTGAGCTTGTCGTTTTGTTCATGCATGGTTTTATTAATTTCATTTCATTATCTACCTGTGTATTCTTATAGTTCACTGCATTTTTCTAAGGGTTATTCTAAATTCTTGGCCAGAAAGTTTGTAAGTCCTCATTTCTTTGGGGTCAGTCATTGGAGTTAATTTGTTTCCCTTGGTGGTGTCACCTTTGCTTGATTATCGTTGTGGCCTTGCATTGCTGTCTGTACATTTGAAGAGGTAGGCATCTCTTTCAATCTTTATAGGCTGGCTTTAGCAGGCAAAGCCTTTCAGCAGCCAACCTGTCCAGAGATTCTGTGCAGGCCACCGGTGGTGTCTGTGGATGGGTTTGCTGCTGAAGCCCTTGGGTCTGCTGCCTGGGTTAGCAGGTCGTCAGGCCTAGTGCTTGGGTACATAGGGACCATCCCAATGCCTGGGTCAGTAAGTGAGTGGAGCTGGGTTCACTGGGGCGGGCCTGGCACTTGAATCTGCAGTGATGGTCCCGGGGTCTGGGTCTATGTTGACAGACCTGAATCCTGGGTTCACAGGGATTAACCAAGCACCAGGGACCACTGACTGGGGTGAGCCTAGTATCTTGGTGCCTGGGGATGAGTCTGGTACTTGGATGGTTTGGGAGCCTGGATTCATAGTAGCTGGCCTGAAGGCTGGGCCCACAGGGGCAAGCTGGGAACCTGGATCCAAAGGAGCCAGTCTGGACTTTAAGTCTGAGGAAGCCAGTCTGGTGCACGGTGGGATGAAAGCCTGGGTTCACTGTAGTCAGTCTGATGCTGATCCCAGCTGGCAGACTGGGTTTATGGAAACTGATTAGGAGACTGGGGCTACAGAAGCAACTCATGGCTTGAGAAGTTGGCCAGTGCTGCAATATGTTCAAAGCCTGGGTTTGTGGGAGCCCTATGGGAGCCTGGAATCACAGGACCCACCTGGGGTGGCTGGAGCTAGCAGGCACATGGGTGCCTAGTTTACGGGAGTTTACTGGAACCTTTGGGCACCACAAGAGGCTTGTTGTTAGGGCAGGCTGGTACTGGCTTCCAGATGAAGTGTGGGAGCTCACTTCACTCTCCTTTTGCAATGGGGAGGATGTTTCTCTCCTTGTTGGATGGCGTAGGCTCGGGGGCTGGGTGATAGGGTGATATGAATCTTTCTCCTTTCACCCTCAATGCATCTTTTCTTATTTCTGTGTTTCTCTCCAATGTCATAATCCCTCACCTGAAATCTTTAGTTCTTGTGAAGGTATTATTGTGTGCTGGGCACTAGAAATTCCAATACTGCAACGTTGCTGATGTTACTTTGTCTCTGAGAATCATTCTCAAAAATTCAGCATATCGTAGAATCATGGAGTTGAAAAGGCCCCTAGCAATTACCTAAAGCAGCCTCTTCCTAGTGCAAAAATTTGTTCTATATCAACAGATAAACCTTTTTTTCTTTATAAACAGCTAAAAATTATTTTGTGGAGTATTTTCTCTGAGCAGGAGATGATAAATTGGAATTTATTTATAGTGACATGCTTTGGTTAGGGATGAGATTTATGAAACTCTCAGTCAAGCTATTAAAAAGCATTAATATGTTCATCCAATTTTGATCCTTTTTTGCCCCAACACAGCTTATTATTTTCACCTCATTCAGAAAATAATATGGACGTGGACCTAAATAAGATTTAAATAAGATAAGTAGGCACTCATCTTGTCTTCTGAATAGGATGGTTGGAATCTATTATTAAAATAATGGAACAAGATTTAGGAATAATTAACCATTTTAATTCAAACCTCTCTTAAGAATTAATTTTGCTACATGATGAGCTAACAGCTACAATCATTTAAAATACTCAAAGCTATTTTACAAATATAAAAAAATGAAATATGCTTTCAGTAGGTGTTTGTGAGCTAAAGCAGTTACAGTGAGTGATTAGGCTTTTCTAGTAAAAAAAAAAAAATTTTTTCCCTAAACCCTAGCTGTTTGGTTTTCTTCCTACAGATGTTATTTGGAAATATGCTCCTTCTTCTTCTTCTTGATTTTAACTTGTGGTAAAATATATATAAGATAAAATTTACAATTTTAACCATTTTTAAGTATACAGTGACATGAAATACATTCACTTTATTGTACAACCATCAACATCATCCAACTCTAGAACTTTTTTCCTTTTCCAAAACTGTATCTGTACCCATTACACACTAATGCCCCATTCCTCCTGAACCCCAGCCTCTGTCAACTACAATTCTACTTTCTTCTCTATGAGTTTGACTCTTCAAGCCCCTCCCCCATCTAAGTAGAATTATATAGTATTTGCCTTTTTATGACTAACATATTTGAAAATGTACTTTTTAAACTCATTCTTCCAGATTCACTAAACTCGGGGCAGGGTATCAGGTGCAGCTATCTTCCACTGAACTCAAGCCCTGGTGAAAATGTGGGTATATCTAATCTCTAGTAGACTTGCCAATGGTTAGAAAACAATACCATGTATCATCTCTGTCACTGGCAAAAAAAATACCAAAGTCATTTCATTGTCCTTGAAGAAAGATTCACAGAAGGCCCATCCAGGTGCCTTATATAAAAATAACAGTTCCCTCCAGCTACCTAACCTAGATTTTAAGTTATGTAAAATTAGTTACTTGGAAGGAAAATGCCAAATAAACATATTTTAGGGTGTGGCAATGCAGTTATCCTGTGTTTTATTTACTTTTTGATTTTTTAAAAATATATATTTTATTGTTGTATTACATCCATCCCCTTTTTGCTTCCCTCTGTCCCCCTCCCCACCCACCCATTCCCCCCAAAGTCAATCCCACCTGTTGTTCATGTCCATGGTTCCTTTATACTAGGTTCTTGTCTAAGCTGCTCCCCTTTTAATTTTGTTTTTAATTTTAGGGATATGTCTATCCCTGAAAAGATTCAGAAGCAAATTTTGGTTGGTTTCTGCAAAAAAACATCCCATTTCCCTGAAGGTGTTTAGTTTGAACAATGGTGTGAGCCCCAGTTCTGGCCAGTGAGGTCAGCCAGACAGGGATTCTAAGAAAGGATGCCTATTCTTTTAAAAGATTCACCCGGGAAGTATCAGTCCTTATCCTTTTCCAGGATATTTTCACACCTGCATGTGATACCTTCTTGGGACCATGAGGAATGCTAGGCTGAGGTACAAAGTCACATGCTAAGGATTGAGGATGGCAGAGCAGAAAGAGAGAAACCTTTGGACATGAGGTTTTTAGTGAGTCACTGAATGAACTAACCCTGGAACAACACCACTTTAGGACTTTAAGTAATTTGAGATAACAACATCACTTTACTGTTTCAGCCAGTTGAAATTGAGTTGTCTTTTACTTACAGACACAACTGATACAGGTAGATTGCATGATGCCACTGGGTGGTTTCCCTTGGAAGCAGATTCTGAGATGGGTTTTACCTGTTTTGTGGAAGGGAGTGAAAAGATGCAGAACTGGTCAAAGTGAGGCTGTGAAGTAGGTAGTAACAGCCAGGGGTGACCTCAGGGAGAGCCCTCTTTGAGGTTGGTTGCCAGGCCTTTATACCCACATCTCCATTAATCATTTGAATGCATCACCCTTCAGAAGGCTATGGCCTGGGGCCTATCTGCTCTCAGCAGCTAAGGCAAACCTTGTTGGAGCAATTGAAAGCTGTTTTCTTTTTTAGTTTGAGCAAGCTGTTTATTAACTGGGTTGGCTGGTGGTTTTATTTTCTTACCATTTATACCCCTTAAATCCTTTCCCCCTTACAATCACCACATGGTTGTCCATGCCCATGAATCCTTTTTCCTTTTTGCTGGATCCCTCCATCCCCTACCCACCCCCCCCACCCCCCCATAACTGTCATCCTGTTCCCTATCTATGGTTCTGTCTCTATCTTGCTTATTAGTTCAGTTTGTTCACTAGATTCCACATATGATTGAAACCATATGGTATTTGTCTTTCTCTGACTGGCTTATTTCACTTAGCATAATGTTTTCCAGGTCCATCCATGCTGTCAAAATGGTAAACTTTTCTTCATTTTTACAGCTAAGTAGTAGTCCAATGTGTAAATGTCCCATAGTTGTTTTATCCACTCATCTACTGATGGACATCTGGGCTGCTTCCATATCTTGGCAATTGTAAACAATGCTGCGGTGAACATAGGGGTGCTTATGTTCTTTTGAATTGGTATTCTGGGGTTCTTTGTATATATTTCCAGAAGTGTGATCACTGGGTAAAAAGGCAGATCCATTTTTATTCTGAAGTATTTTCATACTGCTTTCGATAGTGGCTGCACCAGTCTGCATTCCCACCAACAGGGCAAAAAGGTTCCCATTTCTCCACATCCATGCCAGTACTTATGTTTGTTGATTTACTGATGATAGGTATTCTGACAGGCATGAGGTGATATCTCATAGTGATTTTAACTAGCATTCCTCTCATAATTAGTGATGTTAGGCAACTTTTCATGTTTATTGGCCATCTCTATGTCCTTTTTAGAGAAGTGTCTATTCAGGTCATTTGCCTATTTTTAAAATGGATTATTTGTTATTTTGATATTGAGTTGTATACATTCTTTATAAATTTTTAATATTAACCCCTTATTGGATATATCATTGGCAAAGATGTTTTCCCATTCAGCAGGTTGCCTTTTCATTTTGTTGATGGTTTTCTTTGCTGTGCAAAACCTTTTTAGCTTGATGTAGTTTCATGTGTTTTGTTTTGTCTGTTGTTTCCCTTGCTATGAGAAATATCTGAAAATTTACCACCTATGTTTTCTTCTAGGACTTTTATGGTTTTGAGTCTTTAATTCATTTTGAGTTTATTTTTGTATATGGTGTATGAAGTGGTCTAGTTTCATTTTTTTTTAATGTTTCTGTCCAATATTCCCACAGTATTTATTTAATAGACTGTCTTTATCCCATTCTATGTTCTTGTCTCCTTTGTTAAATAATAATTGACCTAAAGGTATGGGTTTATTTCTGGGCTCTCTATTCTTTTCCATTGATTTGAGTACCTGTTTTTATGCCAGTACCATGCTATTTTGATGACTGTGGCCTTATGGTATAGTTTGATGTTGGGTATCATGATTCCTCCAGCTTTGTTTTCCTTTCTCAAGATTGCTGTGGCTGTTGGGGATCTTTTGTGTAGGGATGGCAACATCTCTGTAGGAGTGGGAAAACTTTTTCTCTACCCTCTTAGGTTATTGCCTGGGGCCTTGCAAATTAAATTGACAAAAGATATATTCACAGGAGAAAACACATGCACATTTTATTTGATATTAATGTTCTTATATAGTATGGGGTTCTCACATAAAATTAATTAAAAACCCACCCTGGCCAGTGTGGCTCAGTTGGCTGGAGTGTCATCCTGTAACTGAAATGTTGTGAGATTGATTCCCATGGGTTCAATTCCCAGTTGGAGCAAATAGCTAGGTGGCAATTTGATCCCCCAGTATAGATGCCTACAATCCCGGGTCCTGGTGTGTATGAGAGGCAACCAATTGATGTTTCTCTTTCAATTGATATTTCTCTCTCCCTCTTCCCCTCTCTTTAAAAAATAGTAGAAAATATCCTCAGGTGAAGATAAAAATTTTTTAATTAATTAAAAACCACACAGAGGCAGTCAGGCCTCAAGACTTATATACCATTTTAACTAAGGGCAATAAATTTGTGGATAAGTGACTAGGTGAAAGAAAAGAGTTTTGAGCTTCTAGGGGTAGTAAATTATGGGAAGGTAAATATATGGTGGAAACTAATGGAAGATAAGGGTTATTAAGATAAGGTTTATTAAGGTACCTGCCTGTGAACCCACAGGTCACTGGTTTGATTCCCAGCTAGGGCACATAACCAAGTTGCAAGCCAGGTCTCCAGCCAGGTCCCCAGCTGGAGGCTGGTGAAAGGCAACTATACGTGGATTTCTTTCTCCCTCTCTGCCTCTCCTCCCTCCCCTCTCTCTAAAAATAATAAATAAATAAAATCTTTAAAACAAAAAAGATAAGGCTTATTACTGCAAATTCCTCCTGGTGTTATCTCTGGGATGATGAGACTAGAGTTGTCATTTATAAGTTTACATAATTTTGCCCTTGTTCTACCAGTATAATCTCTTCCACTTCTTTCAGATACAAGCTGTCCTTTACAACTAGAATTTGAGAGCGAGAGGACTTAATCATCATCATTATCATCTCTGTTATTGTAATTCTTTTGCTCCTCTTCAGTTTTTCACTGTTTTCAAAGTACTTGCATGTATATTTTATTATTAATTTCTCTCAGTACCTCTGTGATATAGCTTGGACAGAAATTTCAATTGAAAACTTAACATATTTGAAAACTGAACAAGAGATGTGGATTTGCCTAAGGTCAACGGGTGGGTATTAGAGAAAGGAACTCAAACTCAGGATACTGATCAGAAGTCAAGTATTCCTTTCAAGATATCAGAACACTTACTATTCATATTCATTCATTTTACAGAGTAGAACACTGAGACACCTATAAATTAAATGAGTGAAACACAGGACAGTCCTAGTCCTCCACTATTTGTTCGATGGTCAGCAAGTCATTTACTATAGCTGAGACTTCTTCCTCATCAATAATATGAATCTCTCAGAATACAATACCTCAGCTTTGTGTAGTTTCTAACTCTATAGTTTGGTCAGGCTCATGCAACTAAATATGGTAGTTGCTCCTTATCCAATGGGGATACCTTCTGAGACCCCCAGTAAATGCCTGAAACTGTGGATAGTACTGAATCATATTGTACTGTATTTTTCCATACATACATACCTACAGTAAAGTTTAATTCATAAATTAGGCACAGCAAAATTTAGCAACAATAATGAATAATAAAATAGAGCAATTATCATATACAATAATAAAAGTTATGTGAATGTGGTCTCTCTCTCTCTCAAAATATGTTATTGTACTATACTCACCCTATTTTTCTTGTGATATGAGTTAATAAAATATCTCTGTGTTGGGATGAACTGAAGTGAATGACATAGGCATTGTGACATAGTATTGGGCTACTATTGGCCTTCTGACAACATGTTAGAAGGAGGATCATGTGGTTTTTGGGTGATCCGGGATCACTGAGCCCTGAAGATGTTGATGGTTGGATGTTAGGACCAGATGACGTTCATGGTGTGGGATCCTCAGTAGTTAAAGGCTCCCCCCTTCCCTGCCCCAAAACCTTTTGGAAGAACATTATAATCAGATATTATTTCTTTCTTTTTTGACTTATTAAAATACTGGTACAGAGGTTGTAATTTTTGGTGATAATACTGGTGACTTTAATAATGTATTGCATCTGAGGATTGTCTTTCATAATTTTTGTAAAATAAGGGTTACTTGAATCCAAACACTGAAATACCATGACAGTCAATCTAAGAACAGAGACAAATACTAAGTGACTAATGGGCGGGGAGCATACACAGCATGGAAATGGAGGACAAAGGGATGATTCACATCCTAGGCCGGATGGGGTAGGTGGGTAGGTGGTGTAAGCTTTCATCACACTACTCAGAATGGCATGTAATTTAAAACCTATGAATTGTTTATTTCTGTAATTTTCCACTTAATATTTTCAGATTGTGTTGAATGCAGGTAATGGAAACCATAAAAAGTGAGCCCATGGTAGACCAGTGGAATCAGGAACTTAGAGCACCTTTCACTGAAAGGTTGTCAGAGACAGGGTCTCTTAAACATATCTGCCTTTCTTCAAATCTTGTTCCTACCACATCTAATACTTGTCCAGCCTTCATAAGGAACTTAAAGTACTTAATATTATTTGTTCTTATGAAAAAAATGTTCTGTTCTCAGCACTTAAATTTTAGAGTGGGCAGGAAGAGTGTTTTTACACTGTAATAGAAACCACATTAAATTAAGTTGCTGTTGGTTCTTGATTAATTTGGCCTTTTTTTCACCTTTTCACTAGAAAAAAAATAGATTCTCTATTGAAGGTTAAGCAAAGAAAAATTACCTGAAAGTCAAATATTCATCATAAGTTGTGTTTATTGATCTTAATCTTAATAAAATTTAGAAGAAATTACTACCAGAGAACAGTACCTGTTTTCCTTTCCTCAGGCTAAATGTGAGAACATTTTCTTAGAGCATTAGAAAATAATCCCTATAATAGCAGAAAGAATGAAATTCTGTAACAGAGTTTTGTTTCTATTATAACTTTGGCCATCTCCTTAAACTTTCATATGCCTTCCCAACTTCCTATTTGATGGATGGTAGAAAAAGTTTGGTGAATTTTGGGTTTAATCATAGCACCACCACCTAGCTGTGTAACCTTGAACAAGTTACTGAGCCCCCAGGAACTTTAATTTCTACTTCGTCATGAGGTTGCATTGAGAGTCAAATGAGATAATATGACAGTCTGCATTGAAAGGAGAGAACTTGGATGCTGTGCCCAATAGGTGTCTCATTATTGTGTACTCATTCATTGACATTGGTAATTAATGTTATTTCAATTACACAAGAAGCCTTCTATTGAAGAAACAAGTGACAGGGCTTTCCCTGGTTATTTTGAGGGAGTCTTATCCTTCCTTTGATGTGGAATACCTCCTATCCAGTGCCATCATGTCCTCTGATATCAGCCTGTGCTTTCAACTTCCTTGAGCCTGGATAGGCTTTCTGCTCACTGACATGGGTACTGCTGGGTTGCCTCTTGGAAGGATCCTGTTATGATTCTTACAGGCTTTGGGGGTAAACCTTCCTTTTCTTTCAGGGCATCACCATCTTCCTTTCTTCTTTTCTCTAAAGATCAATGAAAATGACCAGGAAAAAAAACACACACTTTACTATGAACAAACATGCCACTTTCCCCAAGAACATAATTTATCCTTGTCTTCCCCCAGAGTGTATCTTCTTATTTTCACTTTATGACCAAGTAAGTCACAGTTCCCCTCAACCCTTTTGGCAGCTTTCTACTCCAGATAAAGATCAGTTCTTCAATATAAGAACCAGAGTCATTCTTGGCAAATAGAGGCATCAACTATCACCATGAGCTAAGTGTCTCATCTATAAGTCACAAACACAGAATTCCAAGATGGGAAGAACTCTAAATTTCTAAAACTCCAGTTTCATAGTTTATGATGGAATCTGTTTTGTAATCTCTTTTCCAATCAGTTATTCAACCCTTGTGTGAACATCTCTGATTTCCTTCTCTGGTTATTTATAAGAAACATTAATATTTTTCATTAATGTTTGATGAGTTGACTGAATAAATAGGTTGCCCAAGGGCAGCTTCCTCTCATACCATGTGACTTGAAATGTTCTTTGTTCCAAGGTAATAATGTCTTAAGATACCTGGATAATACTATCTCCCTGTGACCACCTTACACACAGGCACCTCTTGGCCTGCATGTGGTGTATGCATGCACATTTGAGCATTCAAGGATGACTCTTTAAGAACACCATGAACAAAACAAGAAATCTTTAGGGGAACATCTTTGCACCTTTTTTCATTAAAAGAAAAGAACAGTGTAGGAAGTAAAAAAAATGAATTGAAACTTGTCTCTATTCAGGCTTTCAAATATTTAAACCTAATATTAAAAATGTGAAGCTATAAATTCTATTGGTGGTTAAAAAAATGAGTAGGAAGAGTGAACAAACCCCTCAGTGAAAGCTAATCCCATTACTTCTGATTGAGAAAATGATCCTTTTGAAAGAAAGTTAACGTTAATATATTTTGTTTGGCCAAGGGCCATCATACATCAAATGATCATCTTGTTAAGACCTAATTCATTTTTAGAGAGAAAGCAACCCGCAGTAGCCCAGACACTTTCTTTTCCTTTCTGATGAATAGGCCCTCACATGTCTATGAATAATCAATTTCTACCAGAGTGTTTTCAAATGTGTAACTAAAACAATGTAATTTAAAATGTACAATGATTTTTTAATTAATCATTCTTTAATTGTGGGATAACTTAACATGTAAATGTGAATTAGTTGTATCAATCAATGGACAATCTATTGGTAGAATGGTGTCAGAAGGACATTGGTGAAAGCAGATCCTAGTACAATGTCTTCTGAACTATTTTTAAAGCTGAGAAAATGTATGTGCAATCCCAGTGCTTAAAATAGTTAAAAGAGTGTCTGGTGTAGTCAAATTAGGGTGATTTGTCCTGACCAGTGTGGCTCAGTTGATTGGAGCATTGACCTGTAAACCAAGAGGTCACAGGTTCGATTCCCAATCAGGGCGCATGCCTGGGTTGCTGATTCTGTCCACAGTTGAGGTGCAAGTGAGAGGCAATGGGTCGATTTTTCTCTCACATCAATGTTAATCTTTCTCTCTCTTTCCCTCCCTTCCCCTCTCTAAAATCAATAAGCAATGTCCTTAGGTGAGGATAAAAAATATATAAAATGTTAGGGCAAGGGGATGAGTGAGACAGACAGGACATGGAGGGGATAGAGGTAACCTTGTGGCCTCTCTTCTATTCCTCCACCTATCCCGAAGCCTCTCAACAGTCTTGAACATCTTCATAGGATATTTAGGATTTCTTGGAAAATAGAAGTAATGGCTGAGTATAAAACAGATGAACTGTAGAAATTGATGAAGTATTATTCTAGTCCTGACTCCAAAAAAAAGCTGTATGAATCGTAGCAAATTGTCAGGACTCACTGATTTTTTTTTTTTTTTTTTTTTTTTGTATCTGTAGAATGGAGATGATGCTAGAATGAACAAGATAGCACCTATAAAGAGTCAAGTAGGCATTGCCTGGCATATAAGAGTTGCTCAATGAATGGCAGCTATTGTTATTATCAGGGGAAACACATTTCTAGTGTTGTTCTAGTGTTGTTCTGAAAGGAGCTCTGTGCTGGGAGTTTCTGAAGAATTGCATTGTGCAAAACCATGTTTTACTTTGGGTGTGTTGATGGCCAAGGAGACAACCCCTCTATTTTATATGACTCCTGTCAGGGACTTCCAGGATCCCAGTTTGTTTTTTTAAGAATTTTTATTCATTATTTTCAGAGAGAAGGGCAGGGAGGGAGGAAGAAAGGGAGAGAGGCATCCATGTATGGTTGCCTCTCACTTACCTCCAGCTAAGGACCTGGCTGGAGACCTGGCTTGCAACCTGGTTATGTGCCCTGGCTGGGAATCGAACCAGCAACCTTTGGGTTTGCAGGCTGGTGCCAATCCACTGAGCCGCATCAGCCAGGGCAGGATCCCAGTTTTAACAGTCCAAACCATGAGAGTATTTTGCGGGCTTCTCCCTATACTGACTGGAGAATCTACCTAAATGAGGAGGAAGAGAGAAAAATAATGCTGTTTGAGAAAAAATGTAGTTGGAGGTAGGAGGTACCTTCACTGCTGGGGGTAGCACTTGCTGCCAGGTAAAGTGTTGCTTTGGGCTAAGGCATGATCAGCCCCCAGAACAACAGGTTTGACAACTTCTATGCTTAGAAGGGACTCTAATCAATTAGTTTTAACTCCTCATTTTACTGTGGAGTAAAGAGGGAGTAGAAGGAGAGGAGGAGGAGAAGTATGGAGGTGGCTTCTGAAATGTAAGTTCTTCTGAGATGGCAGACCTTTTAAGTTGACAATCCCTACTGCGAACAACTCTAGGGTTTCTAATGTAGGGAGAGGAAAGATCAACTGTCTGGTTTGAACCAAGGCACTGCCAAGGTAGGCATTGAAGGCCCTTGACAGCCAGGCCTAGTTTCAGGCCAATGGGCTAGGAGAGCTGAAGCACAGTTCCCTAGAATAAGGAGTCCCAGTAAACTGACTTCTGTGATCTTTGTACTCTTGGTGGAGCTGACTGGGCAAAGCATGCTGAGGACCCAACTGGGTGAGGGATTGGTTAAGGCGACTGACTTTATTCATCTCTTTTCCCTGAATCTGTTTAAGCACCTCCTCTAACTTTGAAGAGGCAGGAAGTAGCTGGACCTTATCTAAATCACACTTCTATCATCTTCAGAGCTTGGAAGGATTGGGAACTGGTGGTAAAAAAAGAGGGTAGGAAACTTAAAAACAAGGTTCTGAAAGTTTAGGATATGCCTTCAAATGCTGAATCTTTGCCCATTGTTCTTTGTGGTTTTTCCTGCACCCACACTCCCCAAATATGGCAGGGGTGAAATGGGCCAGGGGTGTAAGATATGGTGTCTCACTCTTGTCACTGAGTGGCGATGCAGTTTAGTAGCTAAGTAGATGGTCACTTCAAAAAGTTTTTGTCTATTCTCTGAGAGAGTCACCTGGTGTCTGAATTGACACCTACCTCAAGAAGGAAGGGCCTTTCAAGTTGGGAATGCCCCAACAGAATTGTAAGCTCAATGGAGGTCCAAAACAGCCTTCCAGTGCTCTCCATCATGGCTTTCTGAGATAATAGAAATGTTCTGTTCTGTGCAGCCTAACACTGTAGCTATTAGCTACGTGTGATCATTGAACCTTTGAACTGTGACCAGTAGGATTGACACAATGAATTTTACATTTTGTTTACTTCTAATGAATTTAAAATTTTAAGTATTTGTGTCTGCCTAGTGGCTACCATGTTACACAGCCCAGCTTAGGCACCCTCTTTTTTTCTCTCTTATCTTGTGTTTCCAGTAATTACCACCAAAGGTTATATTACCTATCAAGGCATTAAGATTGATTAGAGGATGCCATATTATGCCCTCTTGAAAAATTCTTTCCAGAAAGTGAAGACTCTAAAGAAAAGCGTATTCATCTTACAAATGTATGGGATTCCACACATTACTTATAACTCATTCAGCAATGTAAGTTCAAAACTAGCAAGATGCTGATGTGGTAAGTTTTGGGAAAGACCTTTAATCTCACTGAACCTTTGATTCCTCAACTCTAATATAAGGAGTTTATACTAAATGAAACTGAAGTTCTTTACTAATTCTAAAAGGATGTGATTTGAAATGGCTGCTATGATGTTGAAAAAATTATGTATGTTCAAGGAAATAGTCATGGAGTAGCTGACATTCTGATAGGGTTGTGAATACCTTAGTAATAAACATGAATTAAATACAATTATAGGGAGACATAGTAAAGCATAAGATAAATATGAAGGTTTAGCTTTGAGGCAGAAAGTCTGTAAAGGAGGATTTCCTTAGATTGCTCACTGTTCTCATTATCTATTATATAAAAAGACCATTTCCATTAATCAATCTCAATGAAGCTCATAACGTTAACTCACAGTTTCTTGTAAACACTAAATTTGTTCACATAGCCCTTCAGATTTTAGAAATCCACTGAAAGCCTGTACTACGAAGAGCACAGTTTTCACATCAACAAATGTTACCCTACATCAACCCAAACACATTATTATTCCAAATCATAAGACAACCAGAGCTGAACCTCTTTTTGCTTTTTACAGAGGGCCTCCAAAAGTGAATAAAAGAAGCATTTTTCACACCAAAAATCCAAGTGCACCAAGGACCAACTGCAAACATTGCCACATCAGCCCTAGGAAAGAACAAATTCAGGCAGCCTGTGGCTAATATATTGCCTATGAAGAGAACTATACAATCTTGAGTGGCAGCATTCTAAGACTGTGATTTCCAAACACAGCTGAACCCTGGGACTCACAGAAACCCAGCAGTTTTAAATAATAATAATAATGGCTGATGATTTTATAGTACTTGCTATGACCAAACACTGATCTTATTATTAGAGTAAGCCTGAGTCTTCATGAAATGCAGGACAGTTTTCCCCATTCACACTCAACACAGAGTACTTAGCCAATGATGCCAGCGAAAGAAACACTTTCTAATCAAAAATGCTTTAAACTTATCAACAGATAAAATGCTATAGCAACAAGATGTGTTTAAATTATTTTATTAACTATACTGGAAATTGCCAGGGATCAAAAAGTTATCATGATGAATGCAGGGTTTTCTTTCTTTGATCTGGAGAAAATGGGCTCAGATAATTGGGGGAAAGTGTCAGTGTCTATCATAGTCTAGAGGGATCCCAGTGCAGGCATATAAAGAAGACTGCATTCCTTGAAGCATTTCAGACTGGTAAGCCCCCTCTCTTAGGGATTTCACAACTCAGTACCCCTTGGCAATGACTTAGAAGAGATTAGCTTATTCATTTTTCTGACTTTTTTCAATTGCTAGTTCTTCCTGACTAATGTTAAAGAATAAAATGAACCAGAGACATGTCATCAATGACCTGCATCGTTTCTGTCAACAGACCTTTCTAGGAGATATTCTTTAAAGTTGTCATCTTGTTTTCTCCTTTCACTTTTGGGTTGCTTGGTGCCTCTTTATCTCTAATCAAAACCATATTTCTTGGGTTATATAAAAGTTATGTTCTTAAAATTCATTGTAGAAGCTTCCGCAGAATTAAGGAATTAAGATAAATAGTCTGGCAAAACAGGATTTGAATTCACTAGTGGATAATCTTAGCAAGTTATTTAATCCTTTATGTATCACTGTTTCCTATATTCAGTGAAGCAAGATGGTAAAATTAACCTCACCTACAGTGGTGCCATCAGTTCATGAAAACTATGTAAATATTCAGGAATTCTATAATTTGACTATTAAATGCAGCCATTCAAACTACAATTTGAAGAATCAACAGATCCAGGAGCTGGTTCTTTGAGAAAATAAACAAAATTGACAAGCCTTTATTCAGACTCATCAAGAAAAAGAGAGAGAGGACCCAAATAAACAGAATCAGAACTGAAAGAGGAGAAATCACAACTGATGCCTCAGAAATACAAGATTGTAAGAAATTACTACAAACAACTATATGACAAAAAATATGACAACCTGGATGAAATGGACACATTTCTGGAAATGTATAATCTACCAAAACTGAACCCAGAAGAAGCAGAAAGTCTGAATAGGCCAAGAACAACTAGTGAAATTAAAGAAGTAATCCAACATTTCCCAAAGCACAAAAGCCCTGGACCAGATGGCTACACAGGTGAATTTTACCAAACATTTAAAGAAGAACTAACTCCTATCCTCCTCAAACTATACCAAAAAATTCAGCAAGAGGGAAGACTCCCAAACTCTTTCTATGAGGCCAATATTATTCTAATCCCAAAACCAGGGCAAGACACAACTAAGAAAGAAAGCTACAGGCCAATATCTCTAATGAACATAGATGCTGAAATTCTCAACAAAATATTGGCCAATCAGATTCAACAGTATATTACAAAGATCATACACCATGATCAAGTGGGCTTTATCCCAGGGATGCAAGGATGGTACAACATTTGTAAACCAATAAATGTAATACACCACATCAACAAATTGAAAGATAAAAACCATATGATCATATCAATAGATGCTGAAAAAGCATTTGATAAAGTGTAGCAACCATTTATGATAAAAACCCTCAGCAAAATGGGAATAGAGGGAGCATACCTCAACATCATAAAGGCCATCTATGAGAAACCTGAAGCCAACACCATACTTAACGGACAAAAACTGAAAGCTTTCCCCCTAAGATCAAGAACAAGACAAGGCTGTCCACTTTCTCCATTTCTATTCAACATTGTCTTGGAAGTTCTAGCTATAGCCATCAGAGAAGAAAAAGGAATCAAAGGCATCCAAATTGGAAAGGAGGAAGTCAAACTGTCATTATTTGCAGATGATATGATAGTGTACATATAAAACCCAATGGGCTCCACCAAAAACTTACTCAACTTAATAAGCAAATTTAGCAAAATAGCTGGGTATAAAGTCAATATCCAGAAATCAAAAGCATTTTTGTATACCAATAATGAAACAATAGAAATAGAAGTGAAAAAACAAATCCCATTTACCATAACAACAAGAAAAATAAAGTACCTAGGAATCAACTTAACTAAGGAGGTAAAAGACCTGTACTCAGAAAACTACAGAACAATGAAGAAAGAAATCAAGGAAGATACAAATAAATGGAAACATATACCATGTTCATGGATGGGAAGAATGAACATCATTAAAATGTCCATACTACCCAAAGCAATCTACAGATTCAATGCAATCCCAATTAAAATACCAATGACAGACTTCACAGAAATAGAAAAAATACTTCAAAAATTTATATGGAGCCAAAAAATGCCCATGAATTGCCACAG
>PVIW01005899.1:20500-97245 GCA_004026585.1 Noctilio leporinus
GAGGAATCACAATACCGGACTTCAAACAATACTACAAGGCTACTGTCATCAAAACAGCATGGTACTGGCATAAGAATAGACATATAGATCAATGGAACAGAACAGAGAGCCCAGAAATTAACCCAGGACTCTATGGTCAACTCATATTTGACAAAGGGGGAAGGAACATCCAATGGAGTAAAAACAGTCTCTTCAACAATGGTGTTGGGAGAACTGGTCAGCAACATGCAAAAAAGATAAAACTAGACCACCAACTTACACCATACACCAGAATAAACTCAAGATGGATAAAGGATTTAAACATAAGCAGTGCCACCATAAAGGTCCTGGAGAGAAATATAGGCAGTAAACTTTTGGATATCCTACACAGAAATATGTTTACTTATTCTTCACCAAGGGCAAATAAAATAAAAGAACAAATCAACAAATGGGACTCTATCAAATTGAAAAGTTTCTGTTCAGCTAAGAAAATATCAGCAAAATTCAAAGGGAACCAACTGTATTAACTGTATGGGAAAACATAATTGCCAATGATACCTCAGACAAGGGTCTGATCTCCAAAATATATAAAGGACTAATGCGACTCAACACCGGGGAGACAGACAGCCCAATTAAAAAATGGGCAAAGGACCTGAACAGACAACTCACTGAGGAAGATATACGAAGGGCCCAGAGGCATATGAAAGAATGCTCAACATCATTAGTCATCAGAGAGATGCAAATTAAAACCACAATAAGATACCACCTCACCCCTGTCAGAATGGCAATCATCAACAAATCAACAAACAAGTGTTGGCGAGGATTCGGGGCAAAGGGAACCCTCATACACTGTTGGTGGGAATGTAGGCTGGTGCAGCCACTGTGGAATACAGTATGGGGTTTCCTTAAAAAAACTAAAAATGGAACTGCCTTTTGATCCAGCAATTCCACTACTTGGACTATACCCAAAGAATCCTGAAACACCAATTCATAAGAACCTATATACACCTATGTTCATAGCAGCACTATTTACAATAGCCAAGAGCTAGAAACAGCCTAAGTGTCCATCAGTGGATGATTGGATCAAAAAACTTTGGTACATTTACAAAATGGAATTCTATATAGCAGAAAGAAAGAAGGAACTTGTACCCTTTGCAACAACATGGATGGAACTGGAGAGGATTATGCTTAGTGAAATAAGCCAGTCAGTGAAGGACAAATATCATATGATCTTACCCATTACGGGACAATAATGAGCAAAACTAACAACAAGCAAAACAGAACCAAATATATGAATATGGTGAATGGGCCTTCAGTGGTCAGGGGGAACGGGGTTGGGGGGAGGGGGGAGGCAGAGGCAAGGAAGGGAAGCAGCTTAGGTAAGAACCTAGTATGAAGGAACCATGGACATGGTCAACAGGTGGGATTGACTTTGGGGGGAATGGGTGGGTGGGGAGGGGACAGAGGGGAGCAAAAAGGGGATGGATGTAATACAACAATAAAATTTTTAAAAAATAATGACTACTTAAAAATCATCACTTCCTAATTATAACATTTTATTTTTATCTGTGCTTTTGAGGTTATTTCTATCTCATATCTGTTTGGTGGAAATGCTATATAATAGTGTACTGCTACACTGCACATATACCCCACTCCTATATTCAGTGACATCAGGTTGGTAGCTGGAAATCAACCAAGGTGAAATATCTACACCATGAATTTCAAAACAATACAAAGCACAACTTTTTGTCCCCTGGGATAATTGTTTGTTAAGCATACCTGCACACCACTGCTTATGTATGTGATATAAGAATTAATCTAGTGTGTAAAGGCGATTAAGTGTATGGCTTGAATATGTATGAATAAATTATCATTTAACCAATGAATTGGTTTTTATTGTCTAATTCAATGCACTCAAAGGTTTCTTAGGGCATGTAAATTTCAATACTCTAATTGGTTTCCATAATGACATAGATTTCAACTTGCTTAATATAATAGCCTTGTTATCTACAGTGTGTCCTAATTTTGATTAGTGATACAGCTTTTATGGAAATTCTTAAAAATCTTTTAAAAAGTTTTTTAAAGGAGTACAATCCACTCATTTGTTAGAGAAGGAAACAGAGGATCCCCAAAGCCCAAGGTCCCATGGACATTTAGTAAAACTGGTCATAATATATGTTATCTATGTATCTTATAAAATCTTTTCTTGCCTTTTATAGGTAGATGAATTATTTATTAAAGATGTGAATCAATGACAGTTTTCATTTTTGGTATTTAAGATATCCTTGTGAAAACTGGGGACAACATATGTAATAGAATTGTACCATAGGAAATTACCAGTTGTAAATTTAACAATGGTCAGTTGTTAACAATGTTACATAGTTCAACCTAATATCATATTTAACCTAACAAAGCTAATAATTAAAATGATCTTTTTCACTCCTGTTTTGCAAACTTAATTTAATTAAGATCAATTCAGTCACATACATATGAGCTACAGATGTTCAAATGAGAGTCTGGGGAATTACTTGGCTATAAGTATTTTACAGTTTCTATGCTAATGAATGATACTATGCTACTGTTATACATTGCAAAACAAAAGAATTACCCCCAGGCTTTGAGACGAAGAAAAAGACAGACAAATAGTTGATATATGCTTGTGTGGAATTTGTGCCATTTTCTGGTTTAGGGTTAAGAACAAAGAATGTCTAAATTATATATATTATCCTAGGCTTTAAAAAACACTTGCCGCATAAACATTAGTTTAGAAAACCTTAAATTGCTTTAAAAAATGGTCAAGCCAAAATAGAAGAAACTCCGTGGTTTTGTGCCCAATATACAATTACACAATTACAGAATTTATATGCTTAAAGTTGAATTTACAAAACCTCCTTAATGTACTAAAGTATGGTCTAATTGCTTACTAATAAAAGGAGGGAAACACACTCTAATTAGATAAATACCTTTTATAGCAATCTTAGTTAATGCACTGTTTGCCAGGGGGTAGCAAAGAGTTGGAATGTGTGCTCAATGACTCTTTTCACCCTGTTGTTCCTGGTGGAGCAGGGTCAGTTTGGAATGCAGGGTCCTTGCCCAGAGCTGCTCAGCATTCCCCACTAACAGCTCTAATCAGAAACTCCTTTAGTCAACAGTATTCAAGAGATGAAAGGAAGCAATGGTTTCAATTTTTCCCAAATAATTGGAGTCAAAATAGTAATTGACTCCTGTTTGTTTTTCCAATATGCCTTCTGGGAATAACCTCAAGGTCAAAGTAGTTCTCAGAGTCCCTAAATCTTTCCCCAAAACAGAAACCAGTGTGTTTCTGTTTTTATTAGTTTCTGCAGATCCTACTTCATTTTTGTGGCTGTTTTTGTTTTGCTTTGGTTTAAGGCCTCTTATTCTGAAAAGCTTAAGAATGCAGCTACCCTCCCTTTAGCAAACTGAGGCAAAACACTGGTCTAGATGGCTGTAAGGCCTGAGGCCCAATCCCCAGCCTGTTACTAATTCATTATGAAATCTTGACCACATCAATTGAATTCAGAGTACCTCAGTGTTCCCATCTGTCAAATAAGATATTGAGCTGGGGAGTGTTCTCTTAAGTTCTCATTAGCAGTGTTAGCTGAAAATCTGTGATTCTAAGGGAGAAAAATCTTATCCCAGAGGCATCCTGCATCTGTTTATACAAAGAAGCTTTTGTGATACCTTCAGAGAAAATCAGTCTCTTCCTTTCTCTTATCTTGGGCACACCCTTATTGCTCTATTTATCTTGCTTGGCTCTCTTACCAGGGGTATGAAAGACATCAAGTCAGGAACAGTAACTTACTCAACTCTGTTGAGGGGAATGGAGATGGCATAAAACCACAGTCCTGTTTATGGAAGAATGGGGCTGCTGCACTCTGCATTGCTAGAAAACGATAGTAACAAAGGCATGAGCAAAAATGGAGTAAAGAGGGAACACGTACTGCCCCAGGTTTAAGAGAAGAACAACTCTGGGAGTGCTGGGCTGTGCTTGGCAGATAAACTGTGGAAAAGGCAGCTAGATGGTGGTGGGGGACTCTGCAGAAGTCAGAGGACTCAGGTGAGACTTGCTTCTTAAAAGAAGAGTAATAGTTCCTTAAAAGATCAACAACAAAACTTAAAAAAAACTGCAATTTTTCTTATTTTAAAAATAATCTATGCTTACTATAATAAATTTGAAAAGTAAAATGATGAGAAAAAACATCAACCATAACCAACAACTGTTTCTTTTCTGTGTTTATTTCCTAAGCATTTTTTGTATGGCTAAGATTATATTGAGTGAATGATTGTATATCTTGACTTTCACTTAAAATGACATAAATTCTATTTTATGAGTGTATCATAATTTGATTAATAATTCCCCTGATTTTGCCTGTTTATAATTTTTCTCTGAGTATTTCTTTGATGAACATTGTGATGTAATAAAATTTCTCCATATTTTTAGATAATTTTCAGAGAAGAGATTTCTGAAAGAGACATTTCTAGGAATAAAGATAGAAACATTTAAGGAATAAAATATAAAGCATAATAAAATACAAGCACATATTAATACTTACATGTGTTAACTAAATTTCTTCCTAAGGAACTGGTATCAATGTCCACTTTCATCAGATGGGACCATATGTAGGGACATAAGAGAAGTCCAAGGTTGGAATGGTCTATCACATTTAACTGAATTATCTTGGCCCTTGTTATTGAGTCTCCTATGAGGGGAGGCTGAACTTAATGACTGTAAGGGTCACTAACTGCAAGAGTCACTGATTAAAACTAACTGAACTGCTATTAACCAACTTCCCAAGAAATTGAGCTCTCAGCTCATCTAAGGCACTAGGCTAGCTACTGAAGATAGGGTCCCTGTCCTTAAAGAGCTTATAGTCTAGTAGAGAGACAGATATTAAACAAGTAATTTCAATAAGATGGTTAATAATATCTGGGACATTGCTAGGGTATTATGGAATCTCAAAGGTGAGGCCCTTAAGCAAAGAAAGATTGGAGAAATACTGTAGACAAAGGAAACACTATTATTAATACTGATGTATGGCCTATATGTACTGCGTGTGTCTATAAACCATTACATTTATCCTTTAAAGGATAAAGTATAAAGTAGGAAATGGTGTAAACTTGCAGGATAGTGAGAGGCTAGGTAATGAAGAGCTTCATATGCCATACCGAGAAGCTTAAACTTTATTCTATAAGCAGTGGAGAAGTATTTGAGCTTTTAGAGAGTGTGGTGCAGTCAGGGGCCACGACAGATAACATTTCTGACTGGAGGAAGAATGGATAAATTTTTAATGAGGCAAGACTAGAAGCAAAGAGATCTGTTAGGAGGCTTTTGTAATACCCAACTGAGACATTGGTAAAAGCTTAAATCAGGGCAGAGGCAGTATGAAATGATGGAGGGGAAAGGAAAGACTCAAAGTTATGCGGGATGTCAGTTTCAGAGTTGATAATTGATTCGATGTTGGGACTAATGGGGTGAAAATAACTGCATTAAAAATAAACAGGAGTTATGGAATCAGTGCTCAACAGGTTAACTGTTAAAGTGAGATCCAGGGGAACACCATAGAGGAATGAATGGCTATTGGTTTGGGAAACATGAGTGTCACCAAAGGCTTGTACATGAATCATTTCATAGGAGTAGTGAAGAAGCAGTAGGTTGAAGAGTGAGTTGAAGGTGAGGAAATGTATCTAATGAATATGAAGGGGTCCTTTTACAAGCTTGGCTCAAAAGGGCAGAGAGAAGTACTGCAATTGCCAGAGAGGAAATCTAGTGTCAATAGAACTTTTTTAGTTTAGGAGGAACCTAAACTTCTTTATATCCTGGAGAGAAAGAGCCACCATAGAGGGAGAAATTGAAGGTATAGGACAGAAGAAATAATTAATTAAACAAGATATTGAAGTAAATAGAATTTTGGGAGGATTCCAAATGGGAAGCTTTCATTGTCCTCAGGATGTACTACCCTCCCATTATTGGTGTGGGATGATATACTCAGAGTATTACTAACCCAAGAAGCTCACCTAAGTTGCGGTGCCCAGAGCTTTTTAAAAATTGAGGCTTCATTATGTAGATATGGTTGATTGATTGATTGGTTGTCCGTGCATTTGAACTCTGTCTCCAGCAGCCCCTTCCCTGGAGGTTGGAGATACGATCCTAGGGGCCCACCTTGAATAACAGAGATACTCTTATCACTTGGATAATTCCAAGGGTTCAGAAGTTACCTCTAGGAGCCAGGAGTAAAAGCCAGACTTCTCTTAGGGAAAGCCAAATTCTTTACTACACAACTGAGTTGAGTGAGAAGTTTTGTTTTTTGTATTTATGTTTTTGTATTTAGTCTAATTTGGATGAATTAGGCTTGGGCATGTTTGAGTGCTGATTGATAACAGAAAGCTTCTAGTTGGAGATAGAGGGCAGAACTAAGAGGAAGATTTTTTTAATTTTATTTTTAATTGATTTTAGAGAGGGAAAGAAGGGAGAAATAGAGATAAATATCAGTTTGTTGGTTGATTATTGTATGTACCCTGACCGGGCATTGAACCCACAACTTTGGTTTGTAGCAGGATGAAGCCTTAACCAACTGAGCTATTAGGCCAGTTAGGGCAAGACAGCAGGATTTTTGGTAAGGTAGGAAAAGATGGATTGAGACAACAGGGGAACAAAGGCATTAGCTTCCCCCAATATAACAGCAGAGAGAAATGAAAGGATGAGGATTGATTTGAAGACAAGACATATACAGACATCTTGACCAATGGCCTGTAATTTTCTGTGAAGAAAGAAGCAAAATTATTTGCTGAGAATTATGGCCCAGGAAAGAGTCAGGACTATCAGCAAAGAGGACAATATTTGAAACAACCAGAACAAGAACAGAATCATAGGTATGGAGATCACTGGGAGGGTTATCAGCTGGGAGGGGGAAGGTGAGAAGGGGGAAATGGGGCAGGGATGAAGCATAATTAGTAGGTACAAAATAGGGGGCTGTCTAGAAAGGGAGAAGCCAAAGCACTTATATGCATGACCCACAGACATGAACTAAGGGGTGGGGGGATTGCTGGAGGGAAGGGGGTACCAGCAGGAGAGGGTAAAGGGGGAAAAATTGGGACAACTGTAACAGCATAATCAATAAAGTATACTTAAAAGAAATAGTTGCCATAGATCAGAAAAATCCAGCAAGCCAGAAGGGCTGAACTAAGAGTCTGTTTGATATTTTAATGTTGATGACCAGAAATTTATAGTTGTGCCCATCTGCATGACTTCATGAGAAAGTTTGATGATAGAGTTCAGGCTTAGAAGATTCTGAGGAAGAGCATCAGAAATGGAATTCTGCAATGCTCCCAGTTATAGGACAAGGAGAATGAAGTTTTTAGTGAAGCAAGGACATGGAGAAAATATCTGGTGACAAGTTAGAGGCTACTGGGCACCTCCAAAGAGTACAGCTAAATGATTTAGAATAGGTTGCAGCTAGAATGGGAAAGGAAGAGCAGGACAGTATGCCTAAGGGAGTACAAGAGAGAATGAAAGGCTTGAGAGATTTGCATTTGGGTGCTGATGTGGACAGTATGATAGGCATGGTGGACTTTATAGCCTTGGCATTGAAAATGGAACTCTTGGGCCAACATAATGGCATGTGAAGACGAACACCTGTAACTTCCCACAGACTGCCAACTTCTGTCTGTATCCTCATAAAGCAGAAGGGGCTAGCAAGCTCTGTGGAGTCTTTTTTACAAGAACATGAATTATAGTCACAAGGGTTCTTCTCCTATGACCTAATCACCTCCCAAATGCCCCACCTCTTAATAGCATTATCTTGGGAATTAGGATCTCAACATATGGAATTGGTGGGGTGGGGGTCATAAACATCAAACCATAGCATGTATGATTATCCTTGTTTTAGAGATGAAGAAATTCAGGCTCAATGTGCTTAGGTAACTTAACCACAGTAAAAGATTTAAATGGCAGAGAGAGGATTTAAACCCACCCCGTAGTAGTTTTAATCCATAACACCACAGGGACAGAAAGGTCACTACTTAGCATAAGATTTCAGCATGGAAAAACTCTTTATTGCTTTTATTTCCTGTATATTGAAATGAATATTTTTATACTACTTTTATTTTGGAGACGCTTGGTGGTGGTGGTTGTTGGTTTTGCTTTGTTTGTTTCCCTAGTTTTTAGGAAACTTCCCTTTGAAAATGTTAGTTTGCCTCTTCTATGCTGAAGTAGAGGGGAAAAAATGTTTTTGTTTTATTCCAATAATAGAGAGAAGCAAGTGCTCAGCCACTAGTGTGGCTGTCCCACTCAGCCTGGTCATCATTATTCTGAAGCTCATTATTGCTCAGACCTTGTAAGGTTTGGTTTTCCTAAGGAATCCCATTCATTATTGAGGGCATGTAGCAAAAATAGATTCTGAGGCATTAAATATAGAAAGTCCAGGCCATCATCCAGATGTCAGAGTCATAAAGAAAACGACAATGATTCATACAGTGTCAGAACAGGAAGAAATCTCAAATACCACCCTGCTCACTTCATTTTACAGATGAAAGACCTGAGACCCAGAGAGCTTAACTAATGTTTCAGAGGTAACACTAAAGTAGTGCAGAATAGAAACAGAGGTCACCTGATTAAAGTGCTCCTTTATTTTTATATCCATAACATCACAGTGGCCCACATTTTGTTTTATCAAGTTCCTACTCCAGTTCCTCAAATCCAAAGTTCTTTCTAATATTTCTAATTGCCAAGTGGGCCACACTCTTTTTTTGCTCGGTTACTAGATTAGAAACTGGGAAACTTCTAAGAAGAAGGGTATAAGATGAGTGATATTTCTCATGTACTTCTTCTGTGTTTGCCTAACTCCTTCCTTTTCATTTCTTATCCCCCAAAATATGTTTTTGATTGCTCATAGAAGCATTTATACCTGAAGGTGTCTATGTCTGTTATGTACTGTGGAAGTTTTAGAACATGGTCCTGAAATTCTTTGGCACTCCTTAAGAAGCAAAGTCTATACCCCTTGTCCTGGAATATGGGCTCTGTGAATGCTAGACAGCTTAAATAAGGCAGAAATGAGATTGGGCCAATTTCTGGGCCTACACATTAAGAAATGGGTAGTTTTTGCTTGCTGTCTCTTGAGATGCTCATTTTTGGAACGCAGGCACCATGTGTAGGGAAGCCAGCTCTCGAGAGTGGTATATGTAGAGACACCCAGCGAACTAAAGCTGGGAGCCAGCACCAATTGGCCAGTTACATGGGTGAGTCTCCTTGAAGTGGGTATTCCAGCCCCATTTGAGCTGCACCATGTGAAAGAAAGATGAGCCTTCCCTGCAGAGCTCTGCCCAAATTGCTGATTTATGGCTACATAGGTGGTTGTTGCCATTGCAAGCCACTGAATTTTCTTTTCTTTTCTTTTTTTTTTGGGGGGGGGGGGTAGTGGTGGGGGTATTACATGGAAAGTTAACTGTTACAGGTATTTTTACAAAAACACTATGCAACAAACTACCCCAAAACTGATTGGCTTCAAACAGGGGTCATTTGTTCTCACAAATCTTCAGGTCACCTAAAGTAAAGCAGCTCCACACCATATATGCTCATTTCGGAGACCAGCCTGAGGGATTGCACTACCTGGGACAAGCTCTTCTCATGGGAAGTTAGAGGTACAAGTGGGCAAGCAAAAGACACAGGCCCCTTAGGACTCAGGCTCAAAACTGGCCACTGTTGCATCCATCCACATGCATGCCATTGGGCAAAGCAAGTCACATGGCCAAGCCCAAACTCAAGTGCTGAGGAAATAAACTTTGTCTCTGTAGTCAAAGGAACTGCAAACTCATACAACAAAGGTGTGATATAAGAAGGAGTGGAAAAAATGAGACCAATTGTGCAAATCTATCAGTATCTGAACAGAACTCAGCAACTTTGGAGTGAGCTGAAAATGTCTCCTTTTTAAAGTATTAATTGATTCTCTGAGATCAAATATCAGGATGTTTTACTGCTTTTAGAAAATATAAGAATAAATAAAAGTATATTGAAAAAGAAGGAAAAAGGAGCTCATACACATAATATGTTTTTAACCTTGAGTGAGCTGAGAAAAATACTTGGCTAAGAAGAAATAAACACAATTATCTTTTTTTCCTGACTTAACTGCACTCTATAATATCTGAAAAAATAATTTTTTCACGAGGAATGTTTTTCATATTCCCGTAAAATTATGGGTTCCCCATGTGGGTGAAAATACCATCTCCGAGGGACAGCAGAAAGATGTAACAATTTTCTTTGCTGCTTTATAGGTATTGAAGATTAAATTGGGAAGCTAATTTATAGTCTGTGAATATTTTTAAAGAACCTGGTCTTGGGTAATATCTGAAGAAAGCCAACACTATTGATCGGTTACGTTGCCGGTTAAGTTGCAGTTGCCACATGTTGTCCTTGATCTGTTAGCTTACCGTGTTCATTTGGGGCAGCAGCTGGACCCATAGATCCTCCAGTTTCTGCCAGATCCTCTACAGCTTCTCCCACTTATGGGCCAGTGTGTGCAGCTTCTGGGGCAAAAGCAGTTCCTCTAGCTCCAACTATGTCTTCAGCTTCTCTGACTCCCTTGTCAAGTCCAGGTTCAGCTTTGTGAGGAAGGGTACTGGGTTCTCTTTCACATTGCTGCACCGCTCTACTGGAGACCAGAGGCAGCCAGAGATTCACACAAGTACTAGCTTGTCCTCAGCTTCATCTTTCTTTTGCCATGGCCTGTCCTGCTGACTTCAGAGCAAGTGCCTGCTGCACTAACTGACTTCCTTGCTTGTATAAGGTCAAATTCCTATAAGGATTTTTAAATTTTACACAACTGTTTATAGCTTTGCTTCTCTGATCAAACCTTGACAGATACAAAGACCTTATATAAAACTGGACATGATTTATCTTTTTCTAATATGTTTTCCCAAATCCCCAAATCCTTTAGCCTATAATAAATACTTACTAGATGCCAGGCACTGTGATGGGCACTGAACAAAACAACATAAATAAGACAGATAATTTCTGGTCTGGGAATCTCAATCTGGGCCCCATATATATTGCTGAGCTATGTAAAGGAAATGATAGTCACCATTAAATATAAAGACTGTTATTATTCAACTCCTACCATAAACCTGGGTGCTCTAGTGGTTTCTCTGTAATCTGTGATGTGTGTCTACATAAGCAGAGCTGTCTGGTGACACATATATATTACACTAGAGAATAGGGTAATGTGGCAGTTACTTGCTGTGACATCTCACTGATGTCACAGACAGAGTCTGATGTGGTCTGGAAATGGTAAAACAAACCTTTCCCACACCTAGAGGATAATAAAAAAAATAATAAAAGTAGCATTGCTAATAATATAATATAATATATAATATAATATAGGTTGAGAGGTTAGAAATGCAACTTTCTCACTGGAGGGGGGAAAAATTCCCAGGTGTCTAGTGGCAGAGTTGTGAGGGTCTGATCAGGTATCAGGTTAGGGGAAGTTCAGCACCAAACTTAGTGCCCCTGGGAGGAGGCACAAATACCACATTTATCTTAATGGGGGAGGAGGAAACTGCAGCAATGTTTTCTGTACACGTATTTCTAAAATTTCAAAGTGGCTTCATAGTTGATTAAATATATGGAGGCACATCCATGCCATGTGATACTGTGCAACCATGAAAAAAAGACTGAGGTGTGTGTATACAAACTGATGATGGAAGAAGTTTGAAGACACATTAATCAGCCAAGCAAGGGGCCAGCTATGGATAGTGTGCTGCCATTTTTCTTTAAGAAGAAACAAAAAGAGCCCATATATGTAGTTGTTTGATAAATATATACTACCTTTGAAAGGATTCAGAAAAGCCAGTAACATTGATTACCTCTGGAGGGGAGGACAGATAGTCTGGGGGATAGGAGTAAGAGGGGGATTTTTCATCAAATGCATTTGTATCTTTTCCGTCTGTCCAGTGTGAATTTAATACTCATCTAGAATATAAACAAGTAAAATAAAATATAAAAGTTAGAATGAAAATGACCAGGTGAACGTAAAAGGCATTAGGAAGATAACCTACCTGTGTTAGGAGCCCCACGGAGAAAACTGGTACTGGGAATGGTGAGAATGTACCCACTGCTGCTGCTACTACCACAGGGTTTGTGCAGATACTCATTTTCCAAATGCAAATAAATTAGGGCCTGAAAAAGGAACAAGTGTAAAGGACCCATGCACATGGACAACAGATTGGCAATTGACTGTGAGAGCAGGGCAGGGAAGAGCAGCAAAGGGTAGGGGGGATTTGGGACAACAGTAAAAGAACAACAATAAAATAAACATTTTTAAAAAGTACTTTGCAAACAATATGGCACCCGATCCAGTATATGGTGAAGAGGTCAAGGGTAATTATTTTCAGTGAGTACTTTTACAAAGGACTACAACCACTTACTTGGTAGAGCAAATCACTCCTCTTTGGAGAAGTTCCCCAATGTAATAAGGAAACTGGAAGCTTGGGAGGTCTTTTTCAAAGACCACCTCATTCATTTACCACATAAACTATTGAAAACAAAACAAAACAAAACAAAACCAAGAATCCAAACAGATTGGGGAGAAGCTAAGGGGCGAGTAAGTGTTGGAACAACCAAAAATTCCTGCTGGCTAAGAGCTAAGAACAGAACTACTTGTTAACTATCTCAAGAGCACACTCAGTCAGCAAAACGTAGCCTTGTATGACAGAGCCTCAAGGCTTAAAAAAGTTATCGAAGGAAAAAAAAAGTTATTGAAGGAGAGAATCCCATTAGATTCTTCTGGGGACTAAGTTCAGACACTCCCACGTCACACTGCATTCCTCAGAGAGTGCAGTTCCCATCTCTTTTAGGAGGAATCAGCCACTCATTTGCTTTCGCAATCACAGATATTTCCATCTTCATGTCTGTCAAGCCACCAACACAGAAATTCCAAAGGCAGCTGCCTTTTCACGTGGAGGAGAGAGAGAGAGGTAGCCAGAGTCCTCAGTCTCCCCTCTCACAACCCCCCAGACCCCAGAGTCTGGAAAGCACATATTTGCAGCAGAAAATGCTTAGTCCAGCCTTGCCAGAATTGCAGTCTTAGTGTTTGTCATTATGCATATTTGAAATGTTCAGAGGGAAAGAGGAGATGAAAGGATTTGAGACCCTCAGGCATGTCGGAAGTCATCCCACCTCAATTAGCTCTTCCTCCACCCTGTCACCAGGTTTAAGGCAACATGAAAGGAAACTGCAGCTGCAGGATGCCCCTTTGCCCATCCCCCTCCCAGTCCAACCTACTTTCATCTCTTGCCCTAAAAAATAAATAGGACAGTGTGCAGATAGAGGGAGAAAAGAGAAGCTGGTTCACAAACCTGATTTTCACCACAACTCTATTGCTCTCTTGTTTTAAGACTCTCTTTACCTTGACCTAACTCTCCTGCATTCATGTTCTTTTAAGAGATCCTGAGTTTATTTTCCCAAGTCAGAATAAAATACGCAAGGCAGAAAATGCTCTCTAATGCAAAACACATCAACCATCTTTTCAGAGCATGGCTTTACACAGTTATAGCATGTTTGAGCTGGAGGAAAAACTAGACATCATCTTTTTCAAATTTTTCACTTGCAGGCAACTGAAACCCAGAAAAGTTAATTGGCCTGTCCAAGCCAGTTGCTGAGTCGGTACTAGGAGGAAGGTTGTGTGACTCCTGTTCAGGGTTTTATCAATAGACTTCAAGGTGAGAATTAGATTTTTTATTCTTTTTTATGCTGCATGCCTTATATTGAATTTTGAGCATATTATAAAACTACTCCATATTCAAAAGTCATGCGTCTATTGATATCAACTATCCATAGCGTCAATGACAGAGAGCAATTAATTGAAAGGATCAAATACTCCAATTAAATGGTTTGAGTTTATATACTAAGTTTATTTACTTCATATATAGGAAAGACCCTAAAACCTTATCTCAAAGCCTATTTACTCTTAACAAGTTTAGGTATTTGATTTTCTTCATTCACTTGATAAATAAACATTCATTGAAACCCTCTTCTGGAGTAGGCACTGTTCTTGAAAGTTAAGGGTTCAAAGATAAATAAGGCACAGCCTTGGAGCTGATGTTCCAGAACTGTAAACTTAAAATGCCAAGGAAACATGCTTGTGTGGAGGTTGATGCAGGCACTTTCAGGTGGTGCAGTACAGCCTGGGAGAGTTAGAGGAGATCTCACGGCACAGGTGAAGTCTGTGCTTGGGCTGGGAAGGACAGTAGATATTTATTTGTCAAGACAGGGGAAGATGGGGGGGAATGGGTGGGTGGGGAGAGGGACAGAGGGGAGCAAAAATGGGATGGATGTAATACAACAATATTTTTTTTTTTTTTAAAGGCAAGGGAAAAAGGACATTCTAGGCAAAGGTGACAGTATGGAAAAGCTAAGGGGCATGAAACAGAGTGCTTTCTTCCAGGAAGTTCATGTTTTCTGACTGGAAGATAGGGTAAATTCCCATTTTTTAATTGGGCTGTCTGTCTCCCTGGTGTTGAGTCGCATTAGTTCTTTATATATTTTGGAGATCAGACCCTTGTCTGAGGTATCATTGGCAATGATGTTTTCCCATACAGTTGGTTCCCTTTGAATTTTGCTGGTGTTTTCTTTAGCTGAACAGAAACTTTTCAATTTGATATATTCCCATTTGTTGATTTGTTCTTTTATTTCCTTTGCCCTTGGTGAAGTATCAATAAACATATTTCAGTGTAGGATATCCAAAAGTTTACTGCCTATATTTTTCTCCAGGACCTTTATGGTGGCACTGCTTATGTTTAAATCCTTTATCCATCTTGAGTTTATTCTGGTGTATGGTGTAAGTTGGTGGTCTAGTTTTATCTTTTTGCATGTTGCTGTCCAGTTCTCCCAACACCACTTGTTGAAGAGACTGTTTTTATTCCATTTTGTGTTCCTTCCCCCTTTGTCAAATATTAGTTGACCATAGACTCCTGGGTTAATTTCTGGGCTCTCTGTTCTGTTCCATTGATCTATATGTCTATTCTTATGCCAGTACCATGCTGTTTTGATGACAGTAGCCTTGTAGTATTGTTTGAAGTCCAGTATTGTGATTCCTCCTACCTTGTTCTTCTTTCTCAAAATTGCTGTGGCTATTTGTGGGCATTTTTGGCTCCATGTATTTCAAGGAGCTGTGGACCTTGTACCACTGCCAGGAGTTTTGACTTTGTCCTGGAGGCAATAGAGAATCAAACAAAAGTGATTATTACATGTGCATGTTTGAAAGAAAACTTTAGTGACCTATGGTGAATGGATTGAATATATATGAGACTAAACTCAGAGAACCCCTAGATGGTTTTTTCATAATAGTCTGTGTGAAAGATGGGGCTTGAGTACACTTGAGAGCAATTTAGGAGATAGAATTATAAGAAATGTTGATCTCAGAGGCAGATGCGGAAAAAGCAGGAGATGAGAATGGCTCCCATATGTCTCGCTAGTTGTCCCCCAGAATTACATTATGGCCTTCTTTCCTAGTAATAGAAGTCTTGAATTTTAATGGAAATGGATGAAACACATATTTCCTAGCCTCCTTTGTAGCCACTTGACTAAGTTCTGGCCAGTGGTTGTAAGTGAATGTGGTATGTGAAATCCCTATGATGAGCTCTTAATGAAAATAAGCATTTCATCCCTTTCCTTCCTTTGGATGACTGCAATGCAACCATGATGGCTGGAGGTGGAACAGCCATCTTGGAATACAAGGTACAAACTGCATATTGAGGAAGACAGAGCAGCAAGATTGAAAGGACTTGGGTCACTGGTAATTGCAGAGCTGCCAAATCAGCCCTGAAGTACTCTCATTTATATCCAAGAAAAATGAACTTCCATTTTGTCTAAGCTACTGTCCTTTTGCATTTCTGTTACTCAAAACAACAAATCTTAACAGGGATAAGCAGGCAGACTGTGGCACATGGACTGAGAAAGTAAATAAAAAAGAACAAATTTTGAATACTGAAATACTATATTTTGGGGTAGATTGATATTGAATTGTGTGAAACTTCTAGATAGAGATGTCAAGCCAGCTGATCGATAGAGATCTGGAAACAGGAGAAAGGTTTGGGATAGAGACCCACTTATGAATGGCCAGCATGACAGTAAGAGCCCTGAGCTACTGTGAGTGAAAAGTGCATCCACCAAGAAAAAACTAATAACTATAACTGAGGGGTCTATTAATGTAGAAGGAAGGAAGAGTATGTATAGTCTGGACACAGAAGCAAAGTCACAGTCACAACCAATGTGCTTAGGCCAGACTGGAAAGAACAGATCGACATGTAGTCAGTGGACTGTGCTGAGTGTCCAAAGCCAGAATGGAACACAGACAGCAAAGAAGCTGATGGTCACTGTACAGACCTCTGTACCATTGATGTAGGAATAGTTAAGTGTCTGAGTATTTGGAAGAGCATAGTGACTAACATCAGGATACAAAGGTATGGCATTAAGAGACCCTGCATCATGAATACTTTTATACAACATCGTTATGAGGAAAGTTTGACCCCTGGCATGGTCTCTGTCTCTTCTCTGCCTTGGTTATAAATGTCCTCATGGTGGAGGTAGGTATCTGCCAGAAGGCTAGTGCATCTTTTCAGAGCAGAGCAGAGCAGGTCCCTATGGAAGCCAATAGTTAAATGTTTTGATTCTTCTCAGAGTTGTACTTGATTTAGCAACTGGCCTTGTTCTGTGAGAGAGGAGAATATGAGAAGGGGAAAAGTGAATGAGAGACAGAGAGAAACTAAGACTGACTAAATACTAATTTGTAACACTCTCCATAGTCATATATTTATTGTAAGATACATAAAATTTCTGTCATTTAGAATGCTTTTGCCTTCCCTGTTACCAAGCTATCTCCATTTATTTCAAGATCCACATCATATTTTATAATCTCCACAAAGACTTCCCAAAACACATTGATCGCACACTCACAAAACTCAAACAGCACTTTTACCTCATTTGTACTACAGAGGCAATCACTTAATTATATACTGATTTTGTATTATCTACATGGAATTTTGTCTTTCCAAATAAATTACACACTTCTTAAGCACAGGGACTACTTCCTACGTGGCATCTGTATCCCTCACATGTTGTGTTTATGGTAAGTATTATACAGATATCTGATGATGAAATGGAAGCAAAGGAACATGTGGGTTGTGTAAATGTCATGACACACTTGCTACTAACAGTGTCTCATGGTGGCTCCTTAAGCAGAAGTAAGCATACACCATTTTCATCATTCTTCTCTTTTGACATATACGCTAGAAAACATGTAAGTAATAATTCAAGAGTGCTAAGGTGAGCACCAACTCCATAGCACACATAAGATAATTGCTTGTCCAGTGGCTAGTTTACCCTATGACGTTTACCTTTTTGGCTTCTAAACCTTTTTTATTTATTTTATTTTATTTATTTATTTATTTTATCAATGTATGGTTGCCTTTCACCTGCCTCCAGCTATGGATCTGGCTGGAGACCTGGTTTGCAACCTGGTTATGTGCCCTGGCTGGGGAATCGAACCGGTGACCTTTGGGTTCACAGGCTGGCACCTTATCCATTGTGCTACCAGCCAGGGCTGCCTTTTTTATTTTTTAGTGAAGTAATTTGCCTCAGTTGCTTGAAATGGTTTAAAAACTTATTTTATATTTTGAAAGGTGCAAGGACTGGGGACAGGGCTCAGATTTCCCTCTAATGATGATTAGGCACAGTTTGAATCCTGCTCTGTAAAATGGAGCTGAGGCTTGAGGTCTGCAAGTTTCTATGTAAATCCCCAAGCTGCTAGTGGCTACTTTCACAAGGCCAAAGAGGATTATGTTGGCTAAGGGGCCCAGGCCACATGGAGGTAAGGATGCATCATCAGTCCTCTCTCACTGATAAGATATTCACCAAACAATAGGCTCTGTTCAACTATCCAGATAGACCAAAAGGTTTTTAGATGGGAGTATATACAAAGTCAAAGGCCCTACCCAAATGGTTCAAAATCCAAAATGGAATATCCAAAATACAGAACTTCAATAATACTACCAACAAAGACAAAAAAATGAGTTTCAGATTCAATAGCTATTAATTTTGAGTTTAAGAGTAGGAACTACCTGATCTTAGAGAGATGCAAATAGTTCAAAATGACAATAGCTGCTTTATTGAGCTGTAGTATCAGCTCAATACGATGCTTTGCTCCTTAAGTGCATTATCTGTAGTACACAACAATGCTACAAAAGTAGTATTATCTCCATTATATCATTTTAAAAACATGGTCAGGAAATAAAAACATGGTCAAAATGATACTAAGTAAACTGCTTAAGGCTACAGTGTTCTTAAGTGGAAAGAACAAGGGTAGAAACCAAGTCAGCCTGAAGCTGAATCTCACGTATTTCCATACCAGTATGTGTTTGCTGACTTTACGTTCAGTGATTTCATTCACAAAGGATTTGGTGATGATTATTTTATCCGATCATGATGTATGACAGGTCATTGTTATATATACATTTTATAAATAAGGAAAAATGTAAGTCACTGAATATGTGTATGTACCAGTTTTCTCTGGTGCAAAATGAGATAATAATGTCTATTTTAGGTTGTTACTGGGGCCTAGACATGTTTACTATGTCTAGTTACTAGTCCCTAGGCAGTGTATGGTAAATGCTAGCTCTGATGTTGTTGTTATTATCAGCAAAGTCATTATTTGCCCAAAGTCACACAGCTTAAAGGTGACACATTCAGGACTCACATGTAAATTTTCTGATCCTATCCCAGTGACTCACTTACTATGGCTGGGTCCAGTGAAGCCTCAGGAAGATATCTCTACAGGTCTGTGTTTAAGCCAGACAAGCCGCTCATGGTATAGGCAGGAATCAGGCATCCAAAAGTTCTTACTCTGAAATTGTTTCTTGATTTTAGAGTACCTTAAAATTACCTGGGAGATTTTTAGAAATCTTGATGCCCAGGCCAAACCCCAGATAAATGACATTAGACTCACTGGTGGTAAAGCCCAGGCATTAGTATTTTTTAGGGTTTCCTATTATGCAGCTATGGGTGAGAACCATTGATTTAGAGAAAACCGTGACCAATGAGTTGTTTGTCATGAGTTATTTCTAACTCCCAGTGACTTTGTCATATACAGGCAACCTCACATTATAATATCTCAGCTTCATATGATGCTCGGTGGCTGGCAAAGTACTTTCTCCTTCCTCATTAGGCCATGAAAACACAGAAGCAGACCAAGCAAAGACTATAACTTTTCCAAAGAAGGAAACTCATACCCACAGATATAATTTAGATGATCCAAGGTGGTGACTAGTTAGTGGCACAGCTGAGTCTAAAAATAAAAACCTTTAAGGCCAGTACTCAATTTTGTGCCTGGAGTCTTTTTAGTATATTTTTCTTCCTTTAAGTATTAAGAAGGAAGAGGAACCTGTGGTCCCCATATTAATACCTTTACTTCCTTTAAAGAAGTTTTACTCCATCTTCTGAAAGTTTTTAACAAACATTGATTTTTCTGGCAAAAGAAAATTAAAAATCAGTCACTGCTGATCTTAATGGTAAGTGGAATTATATGGATAGATGTTAAGAATATTATTCTAGAGCAATGCTATTATTAGACTAAGTTTATTCCTGGTTTTAGTAAACTCCTAAAAATTGAGAAGCAAAATTCTTGAATTCTATTTAAAAAAATAAGACAATTATGGTTCTTGGGAAGAGATTTCATCAAACTATCCTTCTCACTTCACTAAAATCAGACTCCTCTGCACAATATATTACATAGAGTAAAACTGCTGTTTTCTCTGTGTGGTAGGAAACATTGTGTATTTATTGTTTTGTATTTCAACTGAGTGATGTCCTCATGTGCACAACATTTATAGCTGATAAGGTTACAACTGTGATAACTGACTACTGAAATGTATACAAGGTCAGGTTTTGCTCTGTTAGGCAAAATTCCACGAATCAGTCAAGGCTTTTTTTGGGGGGGGAGGGGGGAATCTAAAGAAAATTAAGTCAGAAGTATTTTTTCTAATGGAGGGTGAAAATAAATGGGCCTGGAGGGACCACTAGGGGAAACCCAGTATGGATTTAGCATCCGTTTAGAGAGGCTACTGGCCTGGTTGCTAATTCTGACCGTCCTTGACTTTTCATTAGCCCAGTATTTATACTGTGAATTTTCTAAAGTTAAGAACCATGTTTTTCTCACTAGAAACTGAATTTTCAAAACAAAACAAACAAACATAGCCCTTTTTTCCCCAACTGGGTGAGAAGATATATTGGGCAAGAACATTAATACATGGCACACGTCACAAAGATCAGACTAGCTTTCTAAGTCACTGTGTAAAGTATTCCCTGCTCCCAATTACAAGAGAGATTTAGAGAAGGCCTGTGCTGTTATTGCCTGGTTTTCTCTAATCCATAGTAATTTCAGGTGTGTTCCCTTCCATCTAATTCTTTGAGAGGGTGGGTGTTAGTATCTTTTTCTCTTAGATTGGAAGCTGTTGGATCTAATGAATAGTCCTTTGCCAATTGCCGTCAAGTAATTTTGCAGTTACTCGGGAGTCTTTCTACTCATTTAATTATTAAATGTCCTGAAATATCAGGTGTGCAATTTTCAGTGGAAATGTATTAATAGAGCATCTTTTCTTTTGGGATTTTAACAAGGATGAAACTAGAGGGATACTTTTGGTTCTGTAAGTCATTAAGAATATAGGGCATTCTGGTTCCAAAGAAGTTCCTAACAAGAAGAATCATGTAGCAAAGAAGTAAAAAAAATGCAGGTAGTCAGTTATCATAACTACTTACACCTGAGAAAGATATCAGTTATAGATTTTGATAAAGAATATATTTTCCATTCATGATAAATCAATCATGGTTTTGTTCCCTGTGTTCAAGAAGAGAATTTTCCCTGTTGAAGAAATCAAAATGTTTGGTTTGTAGTTTATTGGGAAAACCCATTCAGGCCATTCATTGAAAATAAATATACAAAATTTGCCAAGATCCAAATATTGCAAAACTCTGCTTTTCTTTTTCAAAGTCACTAGTGAGGGGGGTTTATGTGTATGGAGGGGGGATGTCATATTTACTAGAAGAAAGATGGAATCCTAGAGCAGAACAAGAAACAAACTAAAACCTTTACTGCATTCATAAATCATGTTTGGCCCAGGGCAGTTGACAATTTGCAAGGCTAGACTATAATTCTTTTCATTCTTGAAATCTCTTCAAACTATCAACTAGTTTTATATAACCTTCCAAAACCAGAGCCTTTTTCTTGTTGGTGTGCTTTTCTACTTCCATTCATTAACAATGATCACAGACAAAACAAGAAAGGAAGGAAAATGGGTAATGCTGGGAGCATTCATTGTTATAGTGTAAACATATCCTACCTAAATCAATGCCTGTAGGAAGATAGTTCATTGGCCTTAAGGATAGTATGGATAGTCCTACCATTTTACATTTGTTTGCTCTTTAACAAAACACTCTTAGTCTGATTTAGAAAGTTGTGGTCAGATCCATTAAAGAAGGTCAGTTATAAATATCAAGGAACCCTCTTCCCTCTTTACTTGGTTTATTCTCCATTACATAAGAGTAAATTTCTCAGGAAGACAGTTTTTGGTTAAAATGCATGTGAGATTGTACCGTAATCCATGAGAACATAAAGGACTAACTTTGTGAGTTATAGACTGATTTGATGTCATTGAACTGAGAAATTCCATTCCTTAAGCTCTATTTCTTTAGTCTTTTAAAGTAGCTCATTAAGTGAAAAAATGCTTCATCAGCCTCCAGTTGAGATCCCAGATATCAAGAGTCTCATCCCATAAGGCCTTGAGTAATTCCTACCCAACAACAGGGAACATGAACCCCCCAGAATGAGGGTTCTTTCCTTAAGATGACACAGCAAATGCTGCTGGAAGAATAAGATGTTTTTCTCTGAGAAAACATGATCTGTATTGACAAGCATTAAGGATTTGTTCAATGTCAACTAAACTGGACTTACTTCTCTCCATAGTTTTCTATCCAGCATGGTTCTGGGTTAGGGTAGGCCACAAAGATGTTTTATATTGGATTAGGAAGACACAAATGAAAGAGTCATCTGTTTCTTTCTTTCTTTTTATTTTTAAAATTTTATTTATTATTTTTGGAGAGACAGAAAGGGAGGGAGGCAGAGAGGGAGAGAAACATCAGTGCATGGTTGCCTTTCACCTGCCTTCAGCTACGGACCTGACTGGAGACCTGGCTTGCAACCTGGTTATGTGCGCTGGCTGGGAATTGAACCAGCTACCTTTGGGTTCATGGGCTGGTGCCTATCTACTGAGCCACCAGCCAGGGTGCCATCTGCTTCTTATTTTTGAGAGATGAGTGCAGGGTACAAGGTGCTGGTGCAGCTCACACAGGTTCTCTTTTATCTGCAGCTTAACCTTTTTGGTGTAGGGCAACAGCTGGACTTACAGTTCCTCTAGCTCCTGCCTTCTATGTCTCCTACACCTTTTCTGCCTTCTAGAACAGTTGGGTGTTTAGCTCTGAGGTGATGGATGATAACATATGTAGGAAACCCCCATCATCAAAGTTGGAGACTTAAAAGTCATGGTGAGAGTCTAACATGGTTCCAGTTCATCGTGTGTTCCAGTTCAACCTTGCAGGTTCCAATTTACCTTTGTTTCCATCATCTCATGTTTATCTTCTGTCTTTGAAGGCTGGCCCTGAGAGTTTGGACCCCAGCACCAGACGCAGAAGCAACAACTTCACATAGGCTATTTAAGCAGTTTCCAAACTTACATATGGTATAATTACCATAATAGATTAACAAATCTCTTACTCTGTTAGTATACACACATGCATACATAGATATATGGCTAGAGATAAAGATATTGTAATAATAGGGAAAGAGATGGCGATAGAGTTAGGGATGGACATAGAAATAGAGACAGGAATAGATATCTTCTATTGATTCTGCTTTTCTGATTGAACCTTGACTGATTCTAGAACCCTGGACTCTAGGAACTTAGAGGAGCTGAACTGATAGTAACTAAGGGAAGCAGCTTAGATCCGAATGTCGGTTCTCTTGCTACCTTCTCAAGGTCTGATGCCATTAGCTGATTTCTGTCCTTTGTTCAAGCCATACATACTGTCTTATTTTTATCCCTCCCTGCCCCCTGCCCATGATGACATTTCAGCCTGCACTATTAACCATTATTGCCTTCACTCCTGTTTATATCTATTTTTTTAAAGCTTATTCCTGACTCTTCCCTCTTTGTGTGTGTGTGACTGCACTTCTCACTTCTTGAGTCTTTTTGCATCCCTGGGACCTATGCTAAAGCATTTGTGGCCACATATCCTGCCTCCACTATTCCCTTACCATGGTCTGCCACTGTCTCTGGAAAGGCAACACCTTAACCCTCTTAAGCTGACTGCTATACTAAGAAAAATATCATTACACAGAATGTTCGAGGTGAGACATGGTGGGGTAGGTAACTGAGAATGAAGGATTCAGGGTTCTGGTCAGCAAAGGCAAGCCTAGGTAGGAGACTATACTTGTGACCTCTGGTGACCAAGGAATATCAGGAAAGCTGGCATGCCTTAGGGGAAATCTGGGGAGAGGAGCTGTGGGTCAAGCTCCGAAGAAAAAGAAGTTGAGAAGCCCAACACAGACCTTACCTGCTTCCTGAGTCTGAAGAGAAGCGCTTTGCAAACAGAGTAATTGGTAATGATTCTCTTAGCAACTAAGACATTGTTCCAAGTCTTTTAGATGTAACAGGCTATTGCCCTGCCTTCAAATAACTGTTGACCTCAAAATTTTCAACCTGAAACTCAAAAAAATAGCCTTTTGTGAAACTGTTGACTAAAAAAAAAAAGCCTCTATAAGAAAACAGATTTAAAACAACATAAAAAAGAATAAAATAATTAGTAATAAATTTAACCAAAGAAATATAAAACATATACTCTGAAAACTACAAAATACTATTGAAAGAAATTAAAGATATTCCATGCTCATGAATTAGAAAACAATAATGTTAAGTCAGTAATACACCCCAAATTGATCTATAAATTCAGTGAAGTCCCTTTTGAAATCCTAGGTAACTTCTTTGCAGAATTTGACAAGTTTATCCTAAAATTCATGTTGAAATGAATGAGACCAAAAATAAGCGTAACAGTCTTGAAATATAAGAGCTAAGTTGGATGATTCACATTTTCCAATTTTAAAATTTACTAAAAAGTTACAATAGCCAACAAAGTGTGGTACTGGCATAAAGGTAGACATGTAGATCAATGGAATAGAATTGGAAGTCCAGAAATAAATCCTAACATTTATAGTTGACTGATTTTCAAGAGTGTCAAGACTTAAGGGGAAAAAATAGTCTTTTCTTTTTAGCTTGTTCTTTTTTTCTTTGTTTATTGCTTGTTTTTTCTCTTACAATTTCTTTTCTTCTTCTTTTTTCTTTTCTTTTTTTAATTGTTGTTCTACCACAGTTGTCCCATCCCTCCCCCACCATTGCTCTCTGTTGCCCTGCCTGCCCTCTCCCCTCTTCCAGTCAGTCCCCACCCTGCTGTCCTTGTCCATGGGTCATTTATACTAGGTCATTGACTATATCTTTCCCCTTCTCCTCTCCCTTTTTCCCCCTGGTCACTGTCAGTCTGTTCTTGTTTCCATGCCTCTTGTTCTAATTTTGCTCATTTGTTTGTTTTATTCTTTAAGTTCCTGTATTAGGTGAGATCATATAGTATTTGACTTTGGCCACCTGGCTTATTTCACTAAGTGTAATACTCTCTAGTTCCATCCATGTTGTTGCAATAAGTAGGAGTTCTTCCTTTCTGCTGAATGGTATTCTATTGTGTAAGTGTACGACAGTTTTTTATACCTAAAGAACCCTGAGACACAAGTTCAGAAGAACCTATGCACCCCTATGTTCATAGCACTACTATTTACAATAGTCAAATGCTGGAAGCAGCCTACTTACCCATCAGTGGATAAGTAGATAAAAAACCTGTGGTACATGATCTTTTCAATAAATGGTACTGATACAACTGACTGTTCAAATGGAAAATAATAAACTTGTACCCCTACTTCATATGATATGTAAACATTAACTCAAAATGGGTCAAACACTTAACTGTAAGGGCCAAAACTATAACAATCATAGAAGAAAACAGACATTAATATGTGTGGTCTTGGATTAGGCAAGATATGATATCAAAAGCAAGCAACAAAAGAAAAAAAAAAAAAAGAAAACCATAAATCATCTAGCTACATTAAAAGTCAAATAATTTGTGCTTCAAAAGACACTTAATAAAGTGAGAAGGCATCATGTAGTATAGGAAAAAAATTTTTGCAAATCATATGCCTAATTTAAAAAACATCTAAAATATAAAAAGAACTCTTATAATTCAATAATAAAGACAAACAACCCAAACTAAAAACAAGCAGAGATTTTGAATAGACATTTCTCCAAAGAAGATGTACAAATGGCCAACAGCACATGGAACATCACCAGCCATCAGGATAACCCAAATCAAACCCCCACTGAAATATTACTTCAACCCCTTAGATTGGCTATAGTTTGAAATACACATAATGACAAAAGTTAACAAGGATGTGGAGAAATTGGAACTCTCATACACTTAAAGTTAGAATGTAAAATATTTCAGCCCCTTTGAAAAAACCGTCTGATGGTTCCTCAAATGGTTAAACTTAGAGTTACCATATGACTTAGCAATTTTTATACCCAAGATAAATAAAAACATATGTCTCAACAAAAAATAGTACCTCAATTTTCATAGCAGCATAATTCATAAAAGCTAAAAAGTAGAGACAACCCAAATGCCCATGAACAGATAAAATAGAAAAATAAAAAAGTATACTATACAATGGAATATTGAGTAATATAAAGAAATTAGGTATTAATACATGCTAAAACATGGATGAACCTTGTAAACATTATAATTGGAAGAAGCCAGTCACAAAAGAGCACGTATTAATATGATTCCACGTATATAAAATGTCAGGAATAGGCAAATCCATAGATACAGAGTAGATTGGTAGTTGCCTAGGATTGGGAGGGATGGGGAAATATGGAATGACAGCTAAGGGGTACAAGATTTCTTTTTGGAATGATAAAAATGTTCTAAATTTGATTGTGGTTATGTATGCACCATCTTGTAAGTATATTAAAATCCATTTATTGTATGCTTTAAGTAAATAAATTGTGTGATATATGAAATGTATCTCAGTAAAGCTGTTTAAAAGGAGACTAATAAAAAGCCTTGCTTAAAAAAAAATTCCTTAATCATCGTATACATTGTTGATCATTGGTAGAGGATAAGAAGCCAAAAGTTGGATGCCAGTGGGTGAATTGCTTGTTCACAGGAACAGGTAATGAGAATGTTTAGCAGATTTGTTCTCCAGGGGGTAAATTAATAGCTGGAATTAAGCCAAGTTCAAAAAGGGCATTCTTAACTAATTAAGATTGTAAAAGTCTGTCAGGTTTAGGAGCATGGTGGATATGTTTCAGAGCAGGCTTAACTATAACATTATTGCAAAAAAACCTTGTAAACTAAAAGTAATAAGAGTTTCAAGTATTCTTTCTGAATTGAAGCATATTAGCAAAAAAATCTTCAGACATATTCTTAGTGTACAGTTATAGATAATTCCATTGATTTTGTTTCTCGTGTATTGCTGTAGGATTTAAAATGCCTATTATCTGAAGCCATTCTTTATATACCCTGAGGGTTCAAAAAGTGCTGTCTTTTGTGCTGAAACATAGGAAGAGGAGGGGAGAGTCTAATTAAAAAGCCAGTTAGTCACTTTTGCATCAGACTAGAAAATAATTCTGACCTTAACTTGGAGAATCCATCAATGCCAATATTGTTAAAGAGCTGATTATACGCCCAAAACAATGCCATTTCCATAGAGGTAAGGTGGCTCTGCTAATCGTTTTTTCAAATATCAACTCTTCCAGCTAATTATTTCTGATGAAGCGATTTGCCTGCTATTGTCCAGTCCTCAACTCTGCAATGCTGATGCTTCATGGTATAATTAGGAGCTGGAAGGCATGGACAATATACAGGGTGGGGTAAAAGTAGGTTTACACTTGTTTGTATGGAAAACAATATAATAATTAATACATTATAATACAAGAATAAACTGTTTCATTTACAACTGTAAACCTACTTTGCCCCACCTTGTATTTTGTATGTACATTATCTCTCCAACCTAGAAAAATACTAAGAGTACCATTGAGTGATTCCTTTTTATGTTAATTGCTTCATATATACTAATAATTTTTTCTATACACAACATACTGGCAATGCAGTTATATTAGTTATATATCCATTTTATCAGTGAGTAAACTGAAGTTTAGTGAAGTTAATTAGGTTGCCCAAGGAATCAAGTGATAGCTAGAGTAGTTCAAAAAAATGCTTCCTTATTTTATCCATTGATTACAAAGCTCATATTTTTACCCATTATGTTTCTAAAGTGTAGGCCATGGAAAAAGTATCCTAATGTCCTTATTTGGCTAAAACAGTTCTCATTTATACCTGCTGGCCTAGTGAAATTATTAAGAATGTCCCCATTCACTCTATTATGGCTGTGAGAATACACCTTTCAGATCTTCAACTGCAGTTAGTGTAACTGACCAAATGCTTCTTCCATCATGTGACTCCAGCAGCAGACAAATGAAGAGAACATGGAAAACCATGGGAAGATTTAGGAGTCAATCAGAATGTTGACTATATATATCACTTTTGCTCAAATTCCATTAGCCGTAATTTAATTGCAAGGGATCCTGGGAAATGTAGTTTAGTCAAATGACAAGGCGGAAGAGAACATGAGAACTGATGAACAAATAGCCGGTGCCTTCTGCAATCTACAATATGATTGCGAAGAACACAGCTATTATTATATAGTCACACATGCAGAGTTCAGAAGGGATAAATCACTCATGTACCTTGGATTATCTTTCAGTATATACAGAATTTGACATAGCATCTTGGAGACCTTATCTTCTATTTCTCTGTTTTCCCCAGTCTTTTGTCTCTTTTCCCATGGTCACTTTGGTATTTCCTACAGCTCTTTTTCTTCAACTCTTTCCCAGCATTCTAGTTCTACCCTGAAGAATAAGTATATCTATTTGAGATTCTGAGAATCCTCCCATGGCATCACGAAAAGGCAAGGAGAGACCCTTATCTGGAATGAAATGAGGCAGCCCTAAAACAAATCCTGAGTTCCTTAAAACATGGGGAATCTACAGTTCAAACTAAGCTTTATTTTGATTTTTTTGCTAATATTGACCACCATTCATGGCATAACTTCAATGTGCTTTATAGCCTAACAAGTTTCCTTAAACAATTTCATAATCTTTGATCCAGCAATTTTACTTTGAGAAATTAATCTTAAGGAACTAACCAGACAAGTTTTAACGGACACATTCATAAAGATGTTTATGGCTGCATTGTTTATCAATAGGGAAGAACCATAAACAGTCTAAATGTCTTACAATAGAAAATTGTTCTGCCCTGGCTGATGGCACAGTGGATAGGCACCAGCCTGCAAACCCAAAGGTCACTGGTTCGATTCACAGTCAGGGCACATAACCAGGTTGCAAGCCAGGTCCGTAGGTGGAGGCAGGTGAAAGGCAGCCATACATTGATGTTTCTCTCCCTTTCTTCCTCTCTCCCTGCCCTTCTTTTTAAAAAATAATGAATAAAATCTTTAAAAAAAAAGAAAATTGTTCTAATACATTGCAGTATTAACAAAGAATGAATACCATGCAGCTATCAAAAATGATGGCTCATCCATATTTACCTAATAAAATTATTTATAATATTGAAGTGAAAATTATATTACAAAATAGTAATTATAGTATGATTCTAATTTTGACATGCATATATTCTCATTGGAGAATATTAGAAAGACCCACACCAAAGTGTTAACAGTAATTATGTGGAGGTCATAGAATTTCATATTGTTTTAATATTGCTTGATTGATTATCTGTATTTCTGAAAAGGTTCTCCATATTTAGCAGTTGCATAATAAGAAAACAAAGAAGTGGAATCAGAGAGCAGGGGGATAAAGTCAAGTCTCAGAAGGTAGTTTGGTTTAGAAGCAGAATGCTGACATTTTTATTGGTGTTTATGAAAGTACTTGGTTCCCAGTGCTCTTCATCTATTCTCTCACCTATCTCTTCCCCTTTAAGAACTTGCAGAGTAAAATTCTCTGTTTATAATCTAACTTAAATTAAAATCAAGCAGTATCATATAAAGCTATATTAAGTAACTTGCCCAAAGGAATACAAATGAAATTTCTAAAATAGCAGAATTTTTTTGTCCTTAGTAAAGTCAGTACCTTGGATTTTAATGTGTTATGAATAAAAACAATTTAAAATATTTTTCCATTTCACCATTTAAAAAAAAAAAAAACCATGATGCCTGGAAGAACAAGGTTGGTAAGTCACTTTAGTAACTCCAGAGCAAAACCTGACAAAATCTTTTATTGGTTTTGAAGTAGTATCCTAATGAAATCGTGTGGGGACCATGAGAAGGCATCTCTTGGATCTTCCACTCCGGGAGCTCAAATGACTGGTAGCCTGAGCTACTGCACTATGAAATCCATTTTGCACTTTGCTCTAAAGCCACACTCCCAGGCAAAGACAGTTTGACAGGGCTACTTTTTCTACACAATGGGTTTAATAATAATGTTTATCTTCAAGAGTTATTATGAGAATACTGTTTGATGCACAGTACATTTTCATAAATATTGGCTATTGTGGTTAGTATTGATTTATTAATCACTTCCTATGTGCCAGGCAATGCCTGGGGCATAGTTTTCTGGGGAAAACTGAATATTAAATAGTGTGGTTGAGGAACTCATAGAGCAATATAAAAGGCTGGACATCAGTAGTTGTGGATATATGCAATTGTGGGATAAGGGCTATATAAAGGAAAATAGAAGGTACAGAGGTTCCATTTTAAAAATAGGGTAAAGTGGGTCTAGGGGAGGCTTCCCAAGAGATATTAGTTACACTTGAATTGAATCCTGAAGGCTATAGAACTTGATTAATCAAAGCAAGGCTTGCATGCCAAAAGGATAGCCCCTTGGAGGTATGTTGTAGAACATCATGGCACATTCCAGGTGGGTGCAAGAGATTTGATCTAGTCCAGATGAGGATTATAGGAGAAGCAGTCAGAGGCTTATCTTCAGATGTTGGCCTTGACTTCCACACAATGGGACCTAGATTTCATTCCTAGAGAATGGAGGTCATCAGTGAAGGGATTAGAACAGACAAAGAGAATTACCAAAGATGTGTTCTAGAAAGCTTTTTCTGGCAACTTTATGAATTATAAATCAGGTGAGGGAAAGACTCAAGTGAGACAGGAAGGCCAGTAGAGAAGTTCTTATGGTAAAGCTAGAAAAGAAAAGGAGTGAAAAAACCAGAAAAGAGAATACAAGAAGAACAAATATACAGGAGGAGACAGTTACTCTGCTTGATTGCACAAAGGACTTGAAGTGGTTTGAAGAAAATGCAGGGGGAAAATAGTTAAATTTTAAAAATAAATAAAGCACTAGAACCAGGAGAAATACAAATTAGATTAGAAAACATGGGCTGGAGTAGAAATAAGATAAATAGGCCAACCTTTTTTTGGCTTGAACAGCACTATGTTGAGAGCCAAAATGAAAAAAAAAAAAAAAAAAAAAAAAAAAACTGATTTGGTATATAGTTGATCAACTATGCTATACATCAGTTTTCTCATCATTACCCTTAAAAGCAGCAGTTAATGAGACCAGTTGAACTGTTGTGTTTAGGTGTCTAGGGGATATCTAACTAGAAATGTCAACATATTTCTATGCATGGGTCTGGTGCTCCAGATATGAGTTTCTGCTGGGAAAAAAACACATGAGTAAGACCTGATTGTCCATGTGTCCATCACAGCCATCATTGCCTGTATTCTAATTTTCGAATGAACCTGATATCTGAATTATAGAAAACATTTAGTTTTTTATTTAAATGTTATTTTTCAATTGCAGTTTATATTCAATATTATTTTGTATTAGTTTCAGGATTACAGCATAGTGGTTAGACAATAACATACTTTACAAATTGGTCCCCAAATATTGCCAGTACCCACCTGGCACCCTATGTAGTTATTATAATATTATTGACTATATTCCCTGTGCTGTACTTTACATCCTCGTGACTATTCTGTAGCTACCAATTTGTACTTCTTAATCTCTTCATCTTTTTCACCCAGTCTCCCATTGCCCCTGCCCTCTGGCAACCATCAGTCTGTTCTCTGTATCTATGAATCTGTTTCTGTTTTGTTTGTTTATTTATTTCATTGTTTAGATTCCATGTATAAGTAAAATCATACAGTGCTTGTCTTGCTCTACCTGACTTATTTCACTTAGTATAATACCTTCTATGTCCATTCATGCTGTTGCAAATGTTGAGTTGGTTCTTTTTTATGGCTGAGTAATATTACATGTAGTAAGTATAAACATTTAGTTCTTGAACTTCAGAACCAAACCACCTTACTAAACATTCCCCACTATATAAAAAATGTAACTTTTATTGAATATCTTGTTCACCTGGCTGAAGTATATCCATAGGCATAATGCCCTTGAGTTCTCCTTTCTTGTTTTCATGTGTATTGATTAAGTTTTATTTTTACTTTTATTTCCTCAGATTCTAGCTTTTCACTTCTAGTAAATTGGAAGACATCCTCCATTTCTATTCCTTTTGTGATTACCCTTGAATTTCTCTTACACTTATCAAGTCTTAAATAGATCAATAATGTTATCTTCTTCCCAAATAATACAAGGACCTTAAAACTTAAATGCTATTTCCTACTTACAACTCCTGTTTTTATTGACCATGCAATGACATAATTCTATTTTGAATTTTAACCCTGCAAATTATATACAATTGATATCAATATGTACTTAATTTTATCTATGTTGATAATTTACCTACATGCTCAGAACTTTTCTTTCATCTCATGTATTCCTTCTATGTTCATTTTTATCTCCATTATAAGTTTCTTTAATGATGGCATTGATGATTAGATCATTAAAGCATAGTTGTTGTAACAATAATGATAATAATAAACTACAAATTGTTACATGTTTATTATGTGTTGGGGACTGTACTAAGTGCTTTAAATAGATTATCTATTCTAATTCTCACTAAAAACCTGTCAAATACCATGATTGTCTATTTTATAGATAGGAAAACTGAGTCTTAGATTAAGTAACATGCTCAGTGGCACACAACTAAACAGAAACTCATTTCTGTCCTACTCCAGTGCCTAATCATTCTTGCATCCATATCATCATGGACATGTTTCAAAATTTCTTCTACAGCCTGTAGTATCTTGTCATTAGACTTACAGATTTGATTTGTGAGCAGGATGTTGGTACCAGTTGGTACCTTATGAACAAACAATACATTCCTATTTAACTTCCTGAGAGGTTTTTAAGATATAAAGCTATCATTACAATCAGTGTTTTTCACTTGTGGCTATACATCAGTAAGTATATAAATTGCTGGCAAACTATATCACAGTGCCACATCATTAGTCATGCTGCAGTGAATCTGACTTGGAGCTATCTTAGCCTAAGCAGAAGGAAACCATTCTTAAGTTTGTGATTTAACACCAAAAACACTGTTCTCCATTATTCAAAGCATGCAATCATGTTGAAACTTTCCTCTCCTAGGACTTTTTGGAGTTACTTTCTTGGGCACCCATCTCCCCAAATCATGATAACAGTTGTTTGTCCAAAATAACTAGGAACAAGGAGGACCCTTGTCTAGCCCTTATTTTATGGTGCTGAATCTCACCACAAACCCTCTGTATCTTATCTGTATAGATGTTCTTTGAATCTTAGTAAGGAGATTACATTTTTCAAAGGATCATTCAAATCTCATCAAGTAAATGTCTCTAGTTACCATCTTAAGGCTTAGCATAACCTAAGAGAGACAGTAACTGGAAAGGTCATGTCCATGTTGGGGAAAGAATATTGTATGGTGTTCTGAAGACCTGACTAGTACCATATAAAATAAGACATACTAATAGTTACTCCTCAACAAATTTCATGAAGTAAGCTAAGCATCTCTTCTAGACTTTTGGTCATAAAAAGAAAGAAACAAAAAGTGACAGGAAGCATAAGAAAGTTGGTGTAGCTATCTTGATTTCAGACAAAGTAGACTTCTTAAAGACAAAGTAGACTGACTACACATATTACCAAGGATAAAGTGGAAATTTTATTTTGAGGAAAAAGTTCTATGTACTGAGAATGCATAACAATCCTAAATGTGTATCCATCTAATTACAGGTTTCACTGTATGTGAAACAAAACAGAACTAAAGGGAAGAATGGGAAAAGCCATATTCAGAAATTAGAATTTGGAATTTTAACTTGCCTCCTTCAGTAATTTTTAGCACAAGTAAACACCATGATTCCCCCCACCAGAAAAATCAATAAGAATAACAAAAAGTTTGAACAATACTTTCAGTTAATTTGATCTAACTTATATTTGAAGAACACTTCATGGAACAATAGCAAAATATACATTATGTGAACAGTGTACATGGATAACAAGTAAGGACTTGAATTTAGTCATCAAAAATTATCTTCAAATAAAATTCCAAGCCCAGATGGCTTCACAGGTGAATTCTACAAATATTTTTAAAATAATGAATATCAATTATTTTTATAAACTCCTCCAAAGAACAAGAAAGGGGGAGAACACTTGCCAATTTATCTTGTGAGGCTATTATTACTCTGATCCCAAACCTGACAAAGATATTATAAGAAAAACAGACCAAAATCCCTTAAGGATATAGACACAAAATCCCTCAACAACTAGCAAGCCAACCTGAGCAAAAGAATTACATACCATATAAAAATAATTTTGTAACATGACTAAGTGGGACTTGTCTTAGCAATGCAATCTTGGTTTAACATCCAAGATAATTAAAGTATTACAACATATCAATAGAATAAATATGAAAACCCACAAGATCATCTCAATAGATGTAGAAAAATTATTTGATAAGATCCAACACCTTTTTCATGATAAAAAATAATTAAAAATATATGAATACAAGGAAATACCCTCAAGCTGATATAGGGCATCTACAATAATCTATAGCTAACAAAATTCATATTGTTGAAAGATTTTATATTTTCCTCTTAAGATCAGGAATAAGACAAAATATCTTTTCTTGCAACTTTTATTAAACATTGTACTAGATGTTCTAGGTAGGAAATTCAAAAAGAAAAATAAAAGGCATCCGTATTGGAAAGAAAGAAATACAATTATTTCTATTCATAGATATCATGACATTGTACATAAGTATTCCTACAGAATAACTAAAAATCTATTAGAACTAATAAATGAGTTCAGAAACTTTGCAGGATACATGATCAATATACAAAAATCAATTGTATTTTTATACATTTGCAATGAAAAGCCAAAACTGAAATTAAAAAGCAATTTTATTTATAATAGCATCAAAAAGAATAAAATAGGAATAAATTTAACAAAATAAATGTGAAATATATAATCTGAAAACCAGAAAACATTGTTGAAAGAAATTTAAAAATATCTAAACAAATGGATAGACATAACATTTTATGGATTATAAAACATAACATTGTTCAGGTGGTAATGTTTCCCAAATTGCTCTACAGATTGAAAACAATCTTCATCAGAATCCCAGCAGCCTTCCTTGTGAAAATTGACAAGCTGATCTAAAAGTCTATATGGAAATGTAGGGGACCAAGAATAACCCAAACAATCTTGGAAAAACAGAACAAAATTGAATGACTCACACTTCCGGATCTCAAAACTTACTTCAAAGTAACAGTAATCAAGAAAGTGTGTTACTGGCATAAAGATAGACATAGATCAATGGAACAGATTGAGAGTTCAGAATAACTTTCCTATTTGTGGGCAACTGATTTTCAACAGGGTGCTAAGATCATTCAATAGGAGAAGAAATAACCTTTTCAACAAATGGTGCTACTGGATATTCACACACAAAAGAATGAATTTGGTCTCTTACCTTACACCATATAGAAAAACTCAGTCAAAATGGAGTAAAGGCCTAAATGTTAAGAGCCCTGACTATAAAACTCTTTGAGGAAAGCACAGGGAGTGAGTAAATTGTCGTGATCTTGTATGAGGCAATGGATTCTTAGATATGAAAAAGCACAAGCAAGGAAAGAAAAACTAGATGAACTGGACTTTATTAAAAACCTTTCATGCTTCAAAGGAAGCTATTAAGAAAGTGAAAAGACAGCTTATAAAATAGGAGAAAGTATTTGCAAATATATGTCTAATTCGTATCTATTTCAGGAATATATAAAGAATACTTAGAAGTCAAAAATAAAAGACAGATAACTCAATTAAAAACTGAGCAAAGGACCAAGATAAACTGTTGTCAAGGGTATAAATTAAGTTTTACTATATTTCAGAAGATTGAAATCATAGAGTTCTATTTGTTCTCTGATTGCAATGGAATTAAACTAGACATAAATAATAATACAATGTTGAAATACCCCAAATATTTGAGGGATTATTTTTAAAAATGACCTATGAATCAAAGAATTCATAAGAGAAATTAGAAAATATTTTGAACTGAATGATAATGAAAATAAAACATATCAAAATTTGTGGGATGTAGCCAAACTAGTGCTCTGAGAGAAATGAATACCTTGTTTACAATATAAAGGTGTATATATTTGTTCAAATTTGTTTTATTATAAATGTAATATTTGTGCATTCTCCTGTACGTAAACTTAGTGTCAATTAAAAACAGCACCAGGCTGTTGGAGAGATAAACAAAAATCATGGGATAAAAAAGAAGGAATTTGTGCTCACTTTGGCAGCGCATATACTAAAATTGGAATGATATAGAGAAGATTAGCATGGCCCTTGTGCAAGGATGACATAGAAATTCATGAAGTGTTCCATATTAAAAAAAAAAAAAAAAAAAAGACTAGGGAAGCAATGGTTACAATGTCTTTTTAAATGATAGGAAGACTTTCTTGATGTATAATTAATATAGAGTAAAATGTATAAATCTTGATCACTCATCAGATCAGGATAAAGAACATCTCTATCACCATAGAAATTTTCTTCCTTCTCCTTTTCATTCAATCACCCTTCCTGAACCTTCAGAATTATCTCAGTAATTTTTACAGTAGTAGTTTTGAAGTAAAACTCCTCAATAATGTCTTTGATAGAGGTCAAATAGAAAAAAAGATTTAGGAGGACATTGCAAATTATCAAAGTGATGGGGACAAATTCCAAATTATAGTGGATCTTGAAATAAATGGGAAATAAAAAGGACAGAAACTTTTTAAAAGCTTAACCCTCCTAGTTGTATGTGATAGCAAAAAGGGGTGGGGGGAGCAATTACCTTCCTAATACTTGAAACATTTTCAATATATTTGAGAAGATAAAAATCTTTAAAAATGCTCTTTATCAAGACTTTAAAAATGATTTCTATTAAAGTAATATTCTAGCATATGCATATAATTTAGTTCTCCTATGTGAAACATATATTATATATCCATATCTTTGTTATTTTAAATAATAATAATATCAATAACCTTACACATGAATTTATTGTTGTTGCTTTGGTGAATTCAGTTGATCAACAAAGAATTTTGAGTACCTAGTGGATTTCAGGAACTTGGCTAGACACTGGGGGATGGGTCAATGAACAAGACAGGATGGAAGAAAATATTTTCCTCCACCTCCATAGGTTCAGGCTGGGCCCTACAACTTAAACTGACAAAAGGCAACTTAACAGGAGAAAAAAGTTTCAATTATGGATGTATGCATGGGAGATTGCAAAGAAATGTGGCTCATGAAATTTCTCTACAGGTTTGGATGTTTCTTATGTTGGTATTAGAATCCTTCAACAGCTTCCTATTGCCCTTAAGAAAATGGACAAAACAGTTGTCTACAAGGCCTTACAAGATGGTACCTCTACCTCCTTTTCTCTCCCCCTCTTCTAAGTGGTCTAAGGCATCATTTTCTCTTCTACCTTAGGATTTAGGTTAGAATTTAGAGCTTATATACCGTATTACACAAGACAAAGGAAAAGAGGTTTGAGGATTCCTGGGTGTAGGGAAAGTTAATTTATAGGAAAGTAAGGGGAGGAAATTTATGGTAAATAATAGTTATATAGTAAATATTGTTATGCAGGGAAGAGTCGTCTCAGGTGCTAAGAGTTGTTTCCGTAGTAGTTCTTCCTCTAGTACAGAGAAGAGGACACCTTTACAAATGGAAATTTATGTCCTGCTTTTAGACAGAAAGAGGGAGGGCAGAGAATCCTTATGCCTAGGTGGCATATTTTGGGGTGGCATATTCTGGTCCTCTTCAAACATAATAGCTGCCTCAGGGAGATTGTAGTCTAGCAAAGCTGAGACACATTGATTAACTGTGATGATTCTTAACTAACCAGATCTGTGGAGTTCAGAAATGAAGGTTTAACAGAAGGCCTTCTGGAAGAGGTGACTTTTAGCTGAGAACCAAAGGCTAAGAAGGAATTAGTTTACTGAAATGGGAGGAAGAGAACATGCCAGTGTGAGGGTCCTAAGGTAGAAAAGAAAATGATGCCTTGGACCATTTAGAAGAGGTGGAGAGAAAGGGAGGTAGGGGTACCACCTAGTAAGGGCTTGTGGACAACTCTGTTTTGTCCATTTTCCTAAGGGCAATGGGAAGCTATTGAAGGGTTCTAATGTTGACATAAGAGATGTCCAAACCTATGGAGAATTTTTATGAATTTATTTGAGCCCAACTGATGACAAACCTCCATGGATTGAGAAAATGCTCCTGAGATTAGCTGTTTGTGATTTATTTTATACATTACAATCAAAGGACAAGGCATAAGTGTTACCAAGCAAACTGGGGCCCATTCATGTGGCACCTTGGTATGTAACCCAACAATTAGTGTTGAGAAAAATAGGTCTTTATTTATAGTATTCCAACCTTGGGGTATGGGTGGCTAGAAGCACTTCAGCTGGGAACCCTGTTCTCCCATGATATCCAGCACTTTCCTTGCTCCCCAAAGGCTATAAACCAAAACCATGTGCAGTGGTTCCCCATCCTTATCTGTCAGCTCTCACCTTCATGATCAGGGGTATGTTATCCTCAATATCCATGTTATAATCTAGGAATATGTGTACCATATCATATTGGACTATAGTGAAATCCAGGCAAGTCCTAAGGGAGTGTCCTTTCCATATGTCCTGAGTTCCAAGAGTCCAGATACAGTCTGGGTCTGCAAGGCAGATTCCTTGGCAGCTTTGGAGTCAGTTGGAGCAGGCACGATCAAAGCAGCAGTGAGCCTGCTTTCTTACCAGCCCAGGCCGCATGGCTGACTACAAACTGCATAGCTGCTTGTTACATAGCTGCTACAACCTGCTTCTACATCATAGCATATTTCCATTATGCTTCCCCCATGTTACATGCTCCTTCCCCAAGGCTTCCCACCTTTCCTTTTATTTATTATTTATTTTATTTTTAAAAAATTTTTATTTATTATTTTCAGAGAGAGGCAGAGAGGGAGAGAGACATCAATGTATGGTTGCCTTTCACCTGCCTCCAGCCACAGATTTGGCTGGAGACCTGGTTATGTGCCCTGGCTGAGAATCGAACCAGCAACCTTTGGGTTTGCAGGCCAGTGTCATATCCACTGTGCTACCCCCAAGGGCCCCCACCCTTCCCTTTAAATCCTCAAAGACCCCTATACCTTTTGCCCTGGGGTGGTAGCACAGCTATTATCTAGCTACCAGCTTGCTATAGATATGCAAAGTATCTTAAAAGCCTTGGGGATTTTGGGGATCTTCCTTGCTGTTTCGTAAAGGATACTTTGAGAAATTCATTGGTCATAGATTAGGGACATAGGGAAAAAGCTAAGTGAGGAAACTCTGAGGTTAGATAAAGAGCAAAATGAAGAGGCACATACTTCTTTTACATTGGTGGGTAGGATAGTTAACAATTCTCATTTGCACCACACAGAAATGGTATTTGAGCAAGAAGATAAAAGTGAGAGGTTCTCTGTTCTTCTATTCTGGTGAGTGATTGTGCCCTGAATGTCTGGAAAATTAAAAAACCAAAAATAAAAAAAAAAATGATTACTCTGACATTCCAAAGATGTGTTGTCATAGATGCAAAAGACAATAAACAGGCTCAGTTAAGGTAAAAATTGACCTTTGTCAAGGAAGATATTCACCTGGGACATGACTACCTGCCATGACTTGCCTTTAGCCAGGAAGTTTTCATTTCAGACCATCCTATGGGGTCACTTTAGATCTCTGAGTTTGTAAGGCCCACCATGCAGGCCTCCCTTGAGATTGTCAGGTTTAGTATGTGGCTTCTTTTTCACCCACACTAATCAAAGTGTAGCATTGTCAATGCAAAGGTCCGTGAAATCTTCAGTAAGTGTTCACTTCCTCCACATTTTGGGAAGAGGGGAGGATTTTCATGATTTGGCTCCTGAGATGCCCACAGAACAGTTTCTTCAGTGTTGTGAATTACTACCCACCTTTCCATGCTTCCTCCCTCCTGCTCACTTTATTGCAGTTATATGGACATTAGGTAGAGTTGTCTAATGGGTTGTAGCAAATTTGTATGCCTCCAGTGAGGGAGAAATGAGGCAGGGCACATTTTCCTCTTGTGTTATGTCCACTTATTCCAATAGTTCTGCCCTTTAAAGCTGTATGAATATTAGTATTCCCTGAATGGTTCAGAATCATGGTGGAGCAGGGAAGAAAAAAATCTCAATGAGCATAGCAAATATTTTTAATCCCCATAACCCAAAGGAAAAGGATGTATGTGGAGAGGTGTGCCCCAATTCCACACCCATGTTCCCAGATTCACTTCCTCTGCAAGAGAACCTTCTTCTAATACCCATCTTGCAACTCTCCATTGACCTTTCAGGACATCTTTCCAGCACCCAAAGGTCTTGTTCTCAGTCAAGGATATATTTCTCTGCTCCTAGAAATTTCCCTAAATCTGAGTTGACATTCAGCCTCTAGTTGTGACCTGGGCTCCCACAGGACAATCCCTAGTTCACATTCTGAATCTCATTGATACATCCAGGTATGCATCGGTGCCACTCTTATATTCTAATTTGAATTCCTCCCACCAGCACGGGTTGCATACAAGCCTCTATCTTTCTGATTGCCCAATGTTAACTTTTAGAACACATACATATGTGTATCCACATACACTCATAGTTTTCAGAAGACAAACATTATTTGGCAGGGACAGTACAAATAAGCTTCATAAGAGGGAAAAGATAATGTCAAATCATTCCCTAAAGTTCAATAATTTAGAAGGTCACCTCTCACAATGGAGCTAGTACAGTACATAATTATGCAGAGTTGTTTTTATCTACTGTCCCCTTCTCTCAAATTGTACCTCCTTGAGTCTGCCAAGAATAAGAAATGACCCATTATGAAGCCATATACCTCTTAATGACCCCTCAGTTAGCTAAACAAAGACCTGGTTAAAGCTTGAAATTACCTCTTGAAATTTTCCAATTAGCTATTAGACAAAGGCCATCAGTCTCCTCAGCCTCTGCATTGGGAGGAGCACTATGGTATTTGGGAAGTAAGAACAAGTGGAAGTATAATCAGATATGCATATTTATCAGAATATACCAAGTGGAAAGTATGGGTAGGGGTCAGGGGAGGAGTGCAAGAGTACATACTGGAGAACTAGGAAGAGGGAAAGATCAGATACATTGGGATCTTAATTTTTCAGTCAACTCACACAAAGAAAAGAAGTTCAGGCATAAAAGGGAACATTGTCAATAAGATAATTTCCAGTTTTCACTATGAAAGTTACACTGAGAAATGGTATCTTAGAAAGCTTATAGGGTTTCATGAATTTGGATTATCACTATTTTATAAATAGGAGATAAAATGTAATAAGATGAAATTGCAACCCCCCCCCAAATCACCAAATGGTGATAAATTTATGATCTATATAAACTAATATAATCGTTTCTCACCATTTCAAAGGGAGACCCTCATCAACAATAATTAAAAAATTCCAGAAACTTTGTGTGTGATCATGACCACTTATAAGAATTTGATCAGATTGATACAACTGAAATTACTATGTGGCTTTTGTTCTAAAGTTAAATTTAACAAATGATAATTCAGAAAGTACAACTCCCATACCTCAGAAATGTTTCCTCAGAAATGATATTTCAACTTTGCTGACACTAAATTTGGGCAGAAGTGTCAAATCATTATAATAACTGCAAGCTGGCCCCAGCTAAAATAGCATTTCAGCAGCCTGCCACTGTCATATAATCAACTGCACACCCACTGCTGGTCTTGATACACAGTTGTGGCACCAAAAATGATTAGAAAATCCCTCTTAGTACCAAGCATTGCAGTACAACAAATTAACCTTTGACCAGAATAATTATTTTCCTACTTTCTGAATGTCTAAGTCAGTTAAACATTTTCAGATCAATGTAACCATATGTTCATCTGTAAAACTTGAAAAAGTATTTCTGATTTGAAGAAGAACTGCTTTTTCACAAAGGACATATAGTATTTCTTCCAACTCAAGAGAGTGAGCAGCTGGCTATTTCAAAATATTTGATATATTAAATAGTCCAGAAATGCTCACCTGTTTGCATCATATTAGTATATCATATTTTAACATTCCCATACAAATTTAACCTAAACCAATAGTCCTCTACAAAATATTTTTGATGCTTTAATTTTCTCAGGATTGTCAAAATCAGTACTTTTCTCTGCACCATATGTCTCTGTAGAAGTAATTAGCTTTGTAGAATTATTATTAGGAAAGTGTAGGTTTCCTTGGAGAAAAGAAAGATCTATGAGTGGTTATGTTCATGAAAACATTTTCAGGAGGAGGATGGTAAAGTGGGCAGCTGCCCTAATAGTCTAGATGTCTTCCTTTACTTAAGTCCCAATGTTTCTTCTGTATTTCTGGATTTTTAGCTAATGTACAACACTATCATTATTAAATTGTCCATAATAGTCATATTTTATAGAAAATTTATATCTGAGGTTGCAATGTTGGGGATTACAAGTACTCTAGTTAATTTCAGCTTACTTCTTACTTAAAAATCTCTGGAAACCTTATTGCAAGGCAACCCCTCAAAAATTGTCTCATTTTCTATCAAATAAATGTAACAATATGAGTCCTCCCTCCTTTAAGAAACCCTGCGGGAACAAAACAAGTTACAAACAAAAATCAAATAATGGTAAAATATCTTGAGTCACAATAGTTTATTATGTATAAATACACTTTTTAATGCAAATTCTGAATAAAGGTATTACTTGGTGGAAGTTTTGTCCAGGGGTGTAAAATACCATAAAAAATGCTTTGAGAAGAAATAGTTCATGCTTGAGGGCTTTAAATGGCCATTTAACTCTGAGTAGAAGCACATATAGCAGTTGATTTGTAAGGCCTACAGAACATATCAGATGCCTCTCCCCCTGCTGCTGGACAGATTCAAAAGTAGGAATATTTTTATTTTTTATTTTTAATAAAGATTTTATTATTTTTAGAGAGAGGGGAAGGGAGAGGCAGATAGGGAGAGAGACACCAGTGTATGGTTGCCTTTCACGTGCCTCCAGCTATTGACCTGGCTGGAGACCTGGCTTGCAACCTGGTTATATGCCCTGGCTGGGAATCGAACCAGCTACCTTTGGGTCTGCAAGCCGGTGCCTTATCCATTGTGCCACCAATGAGGGCTTCAAAAGTGGGAATATTTTGTTTTCTAAACAAGACAAACAGTGCACTTTGTTTTTTAGAACAGGTCATAGGATATAGTGAAAGGGCCACATGTTTTGAAATTAGAACATAAAACTTCAGATACTGGTTCTGTGACTATTTTTTATGTGGCGCTCCATTTTCTCAAGTGCAGAAGAAGGATAAAGCCAATTGGAATAGCTTGCTGTAAGAACTAAGTGAAATATTTGTGAAAGCATCCTCTCTGGTCCTTTCACCTTTAGAGGCATGATATACATTGGATTAAAGTGGGGCTTACAAGAAACCTAAATCTGTGTTCCCCAGGATCATATCAATTTCACAGCAAATATTGAGGAAAAACAGGAATATATTAATTTCTATTGTAATATTTCAGGAAGTCATACAAAAACATTAAGTAGAGAGATGCAGCAACATGAAAAAAAAAAAAAAAACCATAAATACTGACAGCCTCACACCTACCAAATCTATTAGTTATAAATATCAGCAAATGTATCATATCAGTTTTACCCTTTTTGGCTTTAGAATGACTATGGAATGATAGTGGTCACAAAATGATAATAAATATGCCAAAAAGTATGGAAGATACAGAGTCTGAAGAATGCCAACCTCATTATATTTTTTCTACTATAAGAAGAAAAGATGGATGGCTAATACTAGAGTTTGGTTATCACAAAAGTACATATTTTAGTATTCTTATATATAATGTATACTTGCCTGTTGTAAAAAGCTGGCCTGTTGACTTAAGAAGCTCAATCACTTTGATACCCTGCAAGATAATTTTTCTAATAAAAGTGGAATATTGTAAATTTCCTTCACTGAGGTATGTGCACAACAAGTGTTTCCCCAAAGGCTCTGAAGAACTCATATGGAGAGTAGCATTTTCCATGAGACTATGTGCAACCTCCTTCCTCCCTTCCACATAAGCCTCTTTGTTTTCTTTCCTTTCCTCTCACTTACCACTTGGCATTCCTCCTCATCTTCCCACTTTTCCTACATTATTTTAACTGTTTCTGTTTCTTTTTCTCCTCATTTTACTACTTTTCCTCCATTACTCAAGCGTTTCCATTTCTTTCTCTCCTATCTGATCTTTCTTTCCTAGTTGTTATACTCGTTTTAGAATAAGGGCTTGAGGACAATGCCTGCCAGCACTTACAAGCTTCACAGAGGTCCACAGAGGCAGCTGAAGAGCTAGATTTACATCTGATAAAATTGATGTGGAGAGTTGAGAAGGTTGAGTTGTCCCTGGAGCATTGGTGTGCAGGGGAAAGAGGGCTGTTTTAGGGGGCTTTGAGCCAAGAATTGTCAGGAAGGGTACTGCCCGTGGTGCTTAGAGGCCCCATATTGAATTTAGGAAATAAAAAGAGGTGGTGGGGGGAGGGGCATAATCAATGCTTTGAGGAGGATCCATGGAGGTGATGAAAGCCAACCTCCTCTGGCCACAATTCCAGGCTCACTACATTGTTTCTCTTTTAGTGGTGCTGTGCTTTTATTTTGTTTGCCCTTATATAGGAAAAACCTGCAAAACTATGGTACCTGCTGCAGAAGCCCAATAACCTCAATTCCTGGAGGCCAGTATCCCACAGATCATGAATATTGGGAGGGAGGACTTGAGGTAGAGACTCCTTAATCCCTATTTCAGGAATAGCATCTAGGTGGGTATAGCTATCCTTTGCTTAAAGCCTTGAAAGGATTTTTAAAAATCTGTTCAAAAGTAGACTTGAGGGCAAAATGTACAAACAGGCCTTACTGTTTGTTAGACTTTTGCTCTTTCTCAGAAGTTGTGACTAACTTAACAAATGGGAAAAACCCAAAACATTTATTTCCTGTGAATTTATCTTCCTTCTAATGCATGGAAGCATGTATATTTGAGGGGTATTTTAAAATTCATGTCTTGGATTTGCGTCTCTGATTACATATAATCAAGATCTTGCACTTCACAAGCTATTTAATACTCAGGAAGTCATTTAAATCATTTTAGAATTTGCCTAAAATCCAACAGGAAGTTATTTTTACAAAGGACACACAGACCTGAAACATTTGCACATTTCATTTTAATCCAAATGCAGATGTCATAAGTATTTTGGAATGGGAGAGAAATTCAGCCAAACTCTTCTCTGTTAATAAGAAACATCTAATGCAACATCATCCAAAAATGATTCCTGATAATCCCACTTGATTATGATGAGTATACACATACATCAGTCATTGTTTATGGTCTCATGTTATAATCACACGTGTGTGTGTGCGCGCATGCATGTGTGTGTGTATTCTGTCTTTAATGGAGATGTCTTATGTAAGGTGAAGGAAAGCTAGATGTAAGCTTAGATGACCAAGTTCAAGTCCTGATTTTCACAGCTGTGTGACCCTGGATGAATAATTGAACATCATTGAGCTTCATCTGTTCTGCATATTTAATGAATTTTGAACACGCCAAATGTGATAATGAGCTGAGATATATTCTGTGGACCCTTAAATGATATTCTCAGTTGATTGGGGCTATCCTCTCTTAAATCCACACTTTTTTTTTTTTTTACTTATTTATACTTATTGTTTCAATAAGTATTTGCTAAGGTACACAACAAAAATGCTGTGGGAAGAGGAGAAAAACTCTATACTCAACAGATATTTCTTTTTATGTCAAAACAGAACAACATTTTCATAACAATTTTGTGCTGTTACATACCCTGTTGTGGCCATTTCTAAATAGAGGAATGGAAAACTTACCAGGTCCTGGGAAGCTCATATTTATAAATGTCTTCAGATTAGATATTTTAGCATGTTTTATGGTGAGTTAGTTCAAACTTGCATTTGCAAAGAATATATTACTTATTTTTTGCTTAAAGAATATATTATTTCTGCTATGTAATACAGTATGTAATTATATAAGAAAAATTTTAATATGATCTTGATTTTTATATTTGCTTAAAATTTTAGGTGCCAACATATTTTAGAAATAAGTCACTTGCATTTTTCTGTTTCTCACAAGAGGAAGTGAAACTGCTTATCAACACATGTGATCCCCCAAGAGTGCGCATTTTTTTCTGGATGTCAGATTTTAAGTGGAGGAATAACAGGGTGCAGACACACTAACATTCTCTTGGTAGCTAATGTTTTTCCCTCCAGTGGGTGATGAAAATCAAATTCCCAAACTGCTCCTTCTGGGCTTTCTACTATTTAACTTGACATCTGCGGTGAAGCAGAACATAGACTAGCTTTGTTCATTCCCAGTTTCACAATTAAACTTCTAGTAGTTCAGGTCAGAGGCTTATTTCTGGAAATTTGAGAGTAAAATAATTTCAAATTGACAGAAAGTATGAAACAACTTCTTTAATACTTTTTACCAAAATATTCAGGAAAAGGAGGGGCTTTCAGGTAAAATAAAAATTGTGTTCTTAATCTACCATGCTTCTCTAGTCTATCGTGATTTTCTTTCATCTATGGATGACAGACTCAAAGGATCTATGAAAGTAGGGTCATTCATTTAAATGGTTTCTGTTACAGAACACAGATTAGTAAAGTAATACAGTGATTAGGATGTGTTGCATAAAGAAATCGGAGTGGAAAAACCAAGTGGGCAGAAAATTCCTTGGAAGATCTAAGAAGGGAAAAGAAACAATTCTGTAGAAAAAAAATTTAAAAATGATGTAACAAAAATGTTTACTTCAAGGAAAAAGGGTTAAATTTTCCTCATTCATATTACTATTACAAACTGTTGGATAATTAAGCATGTTAGTAACATGGCCACACAGGCAAAACTAACAAAAGGAAGGAAGTAAAAGGATCATGATGGGAAAAACTAGTGACTGAGTACACTTATGTACAAATGAGAATACAGATGAAATAGAAGCATTAATTGGCAAAGGGACATTGTCTGGGGTTTTCTTTTAAATATTTCATCAAAAAATTTAAGTGGGACATTGAAATAAGTTACTTGTACACATAGCATGGTACATCTCACAAATGTGCTGAGTCAAAGAAGCCTTATACGAAAGAGCACATATTATAAGATCCCATTTATTTGAAGTTCTAAAGAGAAAAAACTAATAATCTAAGGTGAACAACATCAGAAAAGTGGTTGTTTCTTGGAGTCAGGGTGATGGCATAAATGGACTGGGAAGGGTTTTGAAGGAATTTTCTTAGGTGATGATTATGTTCTATGTCTTAATAGAGTTTCAGTTACATAGATACATGTATATGTCAAAACTCCTCTAATGATACACTTAAGATTTGTGACTTTTAATGTAAGTAAAATTAATTTCAAAATAAGTGTCTATAAACAAATGCTAAGATCTATTACTGAAATGTTAGCTGAAGTATTTGGAGCAAATATGCTCATATCTATAGCTTACTTAGAAATACATCAAAATGTAAGAGAGATTGTTGGATAGATGAAAGGATGGATAGAAATGTTATAATTGTAGAATCTAGATGCTGGACATAGGAGGGTTAATTTTATAATTTTTAACTTTTCTCTATATATGAAAAATTGTGTAATAAAATGTTGGAAAAACTTGGAAATGAGAGAGATGAAATACATTTGGCAAAAGTGCCAATGACTGGTGAAGCAAGAGGCCAATTAATAGACTTGTTGTAGCCTTCTCTCTATTTTCTGTATGTTTGAAATTTTCCATAATAAAACATTTAAAAGGAATGAAGAGATTATCCAAATTAAATGTGGTATTATATTTAAGTCATGTAATTATATTTAAGTCATTATATATATATTTAACAGTATGTATTTTGCCATAAAATAAGGGGGAAATAGAGAGAAGTGGGCTCAGATAGTAATCCAGGAAAATTAGAAAAGCAGGGTCCCAAACTAAAAATCCTAGCTCGATTAAAAGATGATCATTTTCATAAATCCCTTCTCCTCACCTAAGTTCAATTCAACTCTGTATCCTAATCCCTGACTAGAAAGAGGGACTCTACCTCTTCATGGTGTGAGTAGTAGTAAAGATAGTCATTAATAATGCAAACTTTTGAACCACATGGAAGAGCCTGGTAGATACTAGGGCCAGTATAAGCCTCCTACAGTTTTTCCATATCTCCCTTTCCTTCCACAACTTGACTTTATCTCTCTTTCCATGAGGTTTTCAGGTAACATGTAAATGACTTCACAAATTCTAATTCTACTAACTAGCCCCATTACCTGCAGTTTCTTTTTACTAGATCTTCATTCCAAATAGTCCCTTTACTTAATACTGCCTTCTCCACTGATTTTTCAAAGAATGCCTTCACAAAACTGCTATTAACATTATGCCCTCATTTAAAAAATATAAAACCAATGTAAAAATGGGCATATAAAGAAGGTGTCTGTAATTGTGGTAGAGTTGCTATTGAAGATACTGTTCATTATTTTGTTCAGTTTTCCACTTATATGTTCAGTTTATCTCAGTGTTCTGAGCTAAGAGTCCTGATGATTTCATGTGCCTGGCTTTGTTAGGTTGCTATGCAACTCATTTACCTTCCTTTTTACCTTGGCTTCCAGGAAGTGTAGAGTTAGGTTCATTGGACAATAATCTCCCTTGGCTTTCTATTCTAATTATTCCACTTTTATCTTTCCCATCCCCATCCCAACCCTTGTTTTTGTTACTTCGTACTTCCCCTTTCATAATTACAGATTTGTTGGATTCATATTATCTAATTTTTTTTATAAACTGTGCTAGGTTTGAAATTGGTGGAGAATACATAATAATTTCCATAAAACCTCTAATGCTTTTAATGTTATGTTACTATAGCTCAAATTTTATTGCAGTGATATCCAAGCATATTACAATAAAGAATAGGCTTAGCTGATATTTTGAGAAAATAAAGTCCTTTGTGTTATTAGGAAGCCATTAGGAAGCAATTAAGAGGAGGTAAATTTGTATATTTTAGGTAGATTTTTATTAAAACAAAGAAAACATTGAGGCCAACTTCCACATATTATCCATCTATTCTCTTGAATGTGCGTGTGTTCCCAATTTCTCATCACAATGGTCAGGCTGATCACTGATGTGGAAACAGATCTCACTCCTCTCAACTGGCTTTTGTCAGAAAATGAATGAATCTAGGTCATCTGTCTTGGAGGTAGTGTTATATCTCAGTGGATTAGATAGAAAAAGTCCGACAGTATGACAGAAAAATTCAACTGGTGAAGTTAAACTAAAACTTTTAACTTCATCACAATTTCATAAATGTATTATATATTCCCTAAAAGAAGATAAGATTCCTCTACCCCAGTTCACCTGGTGTAATTCATTCTTCCTAAATACATAATAAGTAGAAGCGCTGATTGGCATGCTGATTAAATATTCAGAAGCTGAAAATAAAATTAAAACAGAAAAGCACAGAAGAAAATGGCTGGATAATTATCTGATCTTGGAATAAAGTATACTAAACTGGAAAGTAACAAAAAAATCAAGTAGAAGTTGCAATAGATATGTCTACATAACAATGTAGGACTTCTGCTTATCAAAATTAGAAATCAAAACCTGTAAAAAAAAAAAAAAAAAAACCTGCATGTCTTCTTTAGAAACCTTATGACCAAAGAGTTTATTAAAAGATACATGGTGAAAGAAATCCATAGTTGGAAGGATGGTCAGAGTTCCAAAGTCATGTACTTGATTACTCTTAAGTCAGACTACACTCCTGGATGCCACGTCTAAACTCTTTATATTCTGAAAAGAGGAGAAATGTTTGCCAGATCCAGAGAAACAAGGTTGATGAGATTGAATCCTTGTGAGGGAAATCTTTATAATGGCTCTAAATTTTCAGATGTGTACAGAAATAGCAAAAAAGCATAATTTTAGAGTCATAGCACTGCTGCACAATGTGCTTTTAAACAGCTACAGCAGAACTTTTCACAGGTGATTTATTTGTGACCCCTTTTTATTTTATTTTTTAAATATTTTATTTCATTATTTTTTAGAAAGAGGGGAAGGGAGAGAGGCAGAGAGGGAGAGAGACATCAATGTATGGTTGCGTTTCACCTGCCTCCAGCCACAGACCTGACTGGAGACCTGGTTTGCAACCTGGTTATGTGCCCTGGCTGGGGAATCGAACCTGCAACCTTTGGGTTCACAGGCCAGTGCCTTAACCACTGTGCTACCAGCCAGGGCTTGTGACCCCCTTTTAAAGCAATAAAATCTCTCTAGACCTCCACTATTCCTATATTGCTTCTATTATATTATTATTTAAATATATATACACATAAAACTATATAAACTTATTCTTATAGCTGTTATAAACAAAAACAAATTAAGCTACATTAGCTTTATGTTTAAAAAAAGAAATCAAATAATAAGCTGGGAATATTATATGCAAGAAATGTGAGAGACAAAGATTAAAATCCTTAATCTACAAAGAACTCATGGGAATTAAAATGATTTCAATTAATGAAGGAAATGACAAACAGAATCAAAATTTTCTTCCAATATAAAGTAAATATTGATAACAAATACCTAAAAATACACTACTGGGAATAAAAATATAATGTAAGTCAATAAATTTGTTTTTATTTTTCAAAATAGCCCAAATTTGTAAGTAAGCACATACTTATTATTGGTGATATATTGAAAGAACCTCTCTTTTCACTGCAGCAAGGAATATGGACTGGTGCCATAATTTTGGGAGGACAGTGTGATATGTTTCTAGCCTTAAAATTTTTAATTTCCTTTTTGCTAATAACTCTACTTCTAGGCATATACTCTAATAAAATAATCATGAACATATTTATAGAGATACATGCACCATAATGCTCATCAACATAGTATTTATATCAATTTGCAATGGAAAGGAACCTAAATTATTCATCATTTTATTGGATTATAAACTAAAATCAATAATTGCATGGAACAGACTATTAAAAGCTATTAAAATTATTTTAATGAAAAAATTAGTGGGAAATTGCTTAACATGTATTGTAAAAAAGGATATAAAACTTTATAAAAGATTTTAAAACTGCAAAATTTTATCTACAGCACAGGAAGAAATGTACTAAACTGTCAACTTTCTCTGGGAAATAGAATTACAAGTGACTTATGTTGTTCTATTTATTTTTTGAGGAATGTAATAATTACCCAGAAAATAATACTAAAAATCCTGAAAGAACCCTTCTGCTTCCTTTCTTTAACTCTTCCTCATATCAAAAGGAAAAGTTCATTTCTCTTTCAGCTAGGATTTGCTACTTTATTTGGCTACAGAAATAATCAAACCTTTCTCAGCTTTGTACTGCACTTGTAACACTGTGGTTCCCACTAGAAAAAAAGGTCCTCTTAATCTCTGTCTCTTCAATATAAATTTCTGATTTAGGAAGTCAAATTGGATTCTGAAAGGATAGAAAAAGCAATGTAATCAAAGTAATATTAAATTGTTCTAGAAACTCACAAAATAATGGAATGCTACCATAAATAAAATATTGATAATGAAACATTTCAAGAGGGAAAATGGCATTTTTGCTTTACAAATTTGAGTTCTGACGCTAAGCAGGCTTTTTATTTTCACTTTGGTATATAGCTTGTATTTATAATATGGTGGTACTTGGGCAAATCACTTAGCTATTGCTGTGTAACCAACTACCGCAAAACAAAATGACTCAGTAAAGCACCATTTATTTAGCTCACAATAGGCAGTTTAGGCTGGGCTCAGCTAAGCAGTGCTTGCAGTCTTACGTGTCTGTAGCTAGCTAGCTACCAGGTAGCCAGAGGAAGGCTGATCTCGGATGGCCTGAGCTAGGATGGCTTGTCTCTCTATTCCATGTAGTCGCTCATCCTCCAGTAGGGTAGTCCTGGTTTGTTCTTATATTGCAGGGTAAAGTCAAAGAGAGAAAGTAAAAGCAAGACCATTGTGACCCAGGCTCAGAAGTGACACAGTGCCATCACAGTAGCAAGTCATCCCAAGGCTAGCTCAGATTCAGTGAGAGGGAAACAAACATCAAGTCTGGGTAGGAAGAGCCGCAACATTTCATTTTAAGGGTACCAGGAAAGGGAAGAAATGTGTCTTTTTGCAATATACCACATTAGGATATGGCATCTAGGCACAAACACCCCATTTTACTCATGAGCATGATTAGCTAAATTTAAAAGATCTGACTGCTAGGAATCAGATTTTTCCTACAATCCTTAACAAAAATATCGATGCATGCATCTTCCTAAATTTTAGCTGGGCCCTCATATAAAAATAAGGTACTGAGTATTTCCTTCCTTCTTTTCAAATCTGATTTCCTTTTTTTCTCAAATAGTAATGGGAAACCCTTTCTGATAGTTTATCATTTCATTTCATTTTCATCAAAGTAGTACTTGTACAAGTAGAATTTAGAAGCTTGGAACAAAACAGACTACTAAAATACATTATTTCAATCTGTACCTATCCATACGCATACAACAGTCACATTCCTAGAAGCCACCTCTCTACACCTTTCTCATTGTGTCTTCTCCTTTGGAAATAATATGTATATAATTTTTAATGTATTCATAGTAGACATTAAACATGTTGACAGACAAAATAATGGACCCAGAAACATGTTCATGTCCTAATTCCTTGAACCTGTGAATTTGTCACCTTATGTGGCAAAAGGGACACTGCAGATGTGATTAAGTAAGGTTAAGGACCACCAGATAGAGAAATTAATCCTGAATTATCTGGGTAGATGCAATCTAATTTCATGAATCCTTAAAAGTGTAGGAGGAAGGCTGAAGAGGGTCTAGAGAGATGACTGTGAGGAAGACCTCCTATTCTCTACCCCCTGTCCCTCCCCCACCCCAATCTCCATTGCTTGCTTTTTAAGATAGAGAAAGGGAGCCATAAGACAAGTGAACATCTATTGCACTATTTTTAGTCATCATCAAATTCATATTATTGAATATGTCAGAACCATCAGAAAGCAGTTTGCAGGTCATAATGCAGATTTGCTGTGTTCTAGTAACTTTTAATCTTTTCAGTGAATGCTGTAACATGGATCAAAATACCTAAGCAGTAAACCACTACATAGATAATCTTACAAACATTTACACCTGATTCAGAGAAAGAATAAATGCATCACCAAAGGGACATGGAAATGTGAAAGATAATGATATGTTTGGGAACAGGTGAGTGCCTTGAGAATGGCTACAGATCCAGAATGAGGCAGAAGATGAAGCTGGGACATTAAGTAGGGAAAAGCGCAAAGGTTCTTAAGCCATATTAAGAAGTTTGGGAATTTATTGGATCAGGTTAACCTGTATAGTAAACACAATCAGATTTGCCTTTTAGAAAGATTGTTCCAGTCTGGTAGCGTTGTGTTGGATAGGCTGGAGGTAAGAATGAATGGAGGCAGGAAAGGCAAATGGAAGATTGTAGCAATTGGCCAAATGAAAGCTGATAGGAGTTTAAGCTAAGGCAGAAGGTGGATTTGAAGACAAGAGTGGATTTGATAAACACTGTAGAATTAAAAATGATGAGCTACAGTAAGGTCAGCAATTTGTTTTAGACACCACATATAACTCAATGCATTCAGGCAGTGTGTTCATTCAGTGTCATTATCAGTTCCTATTCCTCCCCTATATTCCTCACTCCATCCAGGAGCACCTGTTTTGTTTTCCATCTATGGTTCTAACTCCTAATCAATCCTATCTCAGCCTTGGCTACACATTGGGTGCTCATTCAATCATCTGGGGAGCTTTTATAAAAATACCGTTACCTGAGTTTATGATGTAAGTGATCTGGAATGTGAGCTAGATATTGGAATTTTTAAAAAGTCACCTAGTAATTCAAAGTATTGCCAAGGCTGCCAAATACTGATACAGGTTATTGATTGTGATAAAAGTTATGGACTTTGGTTATTAGGATTCCCCCAGCTGTCTCATCACTTGCCAGAGGTTTTAACAACTCATCTTTTTAAAAATTTGCTATTATCTCACTTTACCTGACTACTGACTTTGACTTTTTCTACAATATCTGGTCTAACTCTCTGACAGTCTTGGCTGAAAAAATGAGAACAAACTATGATTTATTGAGCCAGCAAAGGAATTTATTTTTAAAATATTGTTATCTTCCATGAGAGCCAGAGAAGCAAGATTAGGATCAGGGTGAAAGCCCAAGATAAAATGTTGAAACTGGCCCTGTGATGATATTGTTATTGCTGTCACTAGACATGGATTGCATAGCCAATACTACCAATGCTGGACACTACACTTGAAATTGGAGCTATCCCTGGAACATAGATGTAGCAATGTCTGCACATGAATGAATTCCCTGTTGGCCTTGCTTCTTTGTTCATTAGTTTCAGAGTCTGGAGAGGGTACAAATGATTGGAAAGCATGTGGCCATACCCAAACAGCAAGAAAAGCTGAAAAATTAATTGCGTGGCATTTTTTACTTCTGTAGTGGTAGAAAAACTCAGTGGTAGGCCTCATATATAGGGATTTCCCATATATAGAAAGAAATTTCAAGTTCTTTCCATAAAGGTAAAAACATGATGAATAGTTATTACTACTTTCTCCCATCATTGCCTGGGTATTACTATTTTCCTGAATTCTACACAAAAATGTTCTCAAAACCTAGCAGAATGAATAGGCATTCTTTCTTTTATTTTAAAAATTAATTTATTTGTTTTAAAATAATAAATTTTAAAATTTAATTTATTTTAAAAACAACATTTATTTGTTTCCTGTTACATATGCCTACCACTTCCTCTTTTATGTCCCCACAAAATCTATATTGGTTATGGTTACAATCCCCTATAACTCTCATTGATCTTGTTTATACGGGTGAAGGGGTCTTTCTTCTGGGGTGCACATTCTCAGCTCTAGTACAATGCTAGTTCATTGACCAATGAATCAAGTTGTCAGGCTTTGGTATGGAAATACTGATTATTTGATGAATGAGGCTTGGTCTCTTTTCTCAAAGATTTCAGTTCAGTCTTTGATGACTATGGTTAATTGCCATTGTTGCCTTAATTCTTTACCCTTCCCTGTATCCAATTTCTTTGCCATTTTACACTGTTGTATCCTTTCTACTAAAGGAACAGATTATATTTCCAGTTCCAACTTGACTTTGAACTCAGCCATGTGACTTGCTTTGGCCAATGTACAATAATAGGACAGATGTAATGGAGTGCCAGTTCTGAGCTAAGGCCTTAAGGTATTGCATATATTTCTATTTCATTTCTTGTACCTATACCATTGCTATAAGAAGTATATGTGTCCCCAAATAGCCCATTGGTCCAGAGAGGATTATAAGCAATTGGAGCAGAGCCAGTGATTGTGGATCTCTATGTTTTGGGGTGGTTTGTTATGCAGCACTGTTGTGGCTGTAGCTGACTGATAATTTTGATAATAATAAGCTAATAGGAAACTTTGAGATGAGAATACCACTATTTTTTATATCTTTGCAAAAGTATAAAGTGGTGTCCAGTGATAACAGATTAAGCTAATAGTCTACAAGAGGCCTTTAGTTGGATAATTGGGCCCTAAATAATGTTGTTATATGATTTTGAATATGACTAATTAAGAAAAATGATACAATAAATAGTGGGGAGTAAGAGTAGGAAAATACAGAAAAGGCCCCTAAATTGTAGCTGAACATCATCATCGTTGTTGTTGTTGTCATTATCATTATCATCATCATCATCATTGACATCAGTTGATACCCTCTTCTATTTCAGCACTTTGTCTTTAAAAATAGCATTATCTCCACTTTTCATATGAGAAAACTGAGGCTAAGGGATATTAAATAATTTCTCCAATACCAATAGCTAATACTTGGAAGAATTAAGATTTTTGTCCAGTCCTCTCAGATCCCATAGTCTATGCTCTAAATATTGCATTTGGTACCCCATATGATAGTCATAATATGAACAATATATGCTAATGTGTATGGTAATTCATGAAGTGTTTGCACCAGTATCATCTCATTTGGTTCATGCATACCTTTGCAAAATGGAAATTATTATATATATGGTCATTTAAAAGGCAAATATCAGAATTGTAAGAAATTATATTATTCTAGCCCAAGATCAAATTGTTGGTAATTTCTGGTACTAGTTACAAACCACAAAAATATGGGAAATGTATGCCTCATACGTTGAGAAAATCTTTGGTGCAAATGATTGAGGATATGGTTCAAATGAATGACAATCTCTAAGTAATGGGTTAAAATATCTGTGGAGGAAGAAAAATAACCTAATAGAAACAACTAAGCCAAACAACTGTCATTCATTCCTACTGAAGATTTTAATCCACTTTCCTTGTTCAACTTATGTGTGAAAAGAACAACCCTAAACATATTATGTTTATACTCTCAGGATACATCCTAAATTAGTTATTTCTTCTCACATTTGGTTTCTAATTATTTATCTCTGGCTTCATTTCAATTTTATTTAATAAAGGGGCTTTTTTGTTCTTATTATCTTACTCTGTAAATCATTGCGGGCGACTACTGTGTATTTTGTTCTTCTTTTGTTTCCCACTTCATAAATATTATTGTACAATACCACTTACAAAGACAAGCTGTTAACATTAGGTTACAACAGTAACAAGTACATTTCTTTTTCTGAACATTAAAATGCAAGTGTTCTGTTTTTTAAAATTAAGTTTCATTCTTTGATGAGTATTCCATTTTTCATGTGCATCTTTCAACTTCTCTAAAATGGAAATAAAATTGTCAATCAAAATGACAATGTTGGAAGTGAATTCTATGCAAAGAATTTGCAAAAGCAGAAATATTCACAAAAGGAGAAAAGGAAATTTATGTGTGTTTTTTTTTTTTTTTTAAAGAATAAGTCACTAGGGGCATTATCTATTCTTTGAAATCTGGGCCTGATTATGTTGATTGTTTCATAAATCTCTCCTCACATAGAATCATCTGGACGTAAAAGACTATCCTTTTTTTCCATGAGTATAATTTAGTGGAGATTGAGCTAGCCTAAGAACCAAGAGACCTGGATTTAATGTTGGGAACTTGGGCTAGCTTTTCTATTTGTCAGGCCAACTGGTATGGAAACACATTTTGGTTCACATAAATCACTTTTTAAAACATTTGAATATCAAGATATTCCCCATTTTAGTTTAAGTTCCCCCAGAAGCTGACCCTACAACCAAATTTCAAAACGAATGATGTAGTTGGGGCATGAGACCAGGAAACACTGATAGAGGAACCAGCAAGTGAGACAGAAGGGAAGAAAGCCAACATTGGGGTGTATTATCATGATAGTCACCACTGTGGGAAACTATCTCAATCCCCCTGGAGGACTTGGGGGGCAGCATAAGAATATGCTTCAGTTATCCTAGCTGAGGTATGAGAAATAAGGGGGTATTAAGCTACTAACTCCTTGTCTATTCCCAGTGGAAGGACTGTTGCTGGGGCCATAAATGCTATAGCACTCTGGCTTGCTATTGGGCATAACAAATAGTTCCATGACTAGACAAATAGTCGTTGGGTAGAATTATGAATTTTTCAGTAAAGCAAAACAAGTAAAAGTGGCAGCTGAGGAGATAAGACTGAGGCACCATAACATGTGTTATATCTTCCAACTAAGATTTTTATCCAATGGGTAGAATGGACATTAGTTTTGGACTTTTAAAAAAATCTAGAATATGGAGCCACCGTCCAATGTTTGAGGAATTCCCTACTCCATGAGTTTGGGGAAAGAACATAGCCCACCTTCTAGTATGGTACCTGAAAAGGGGAGATAGTCATTTTCCAGCCTCCCTTGCAGGTAGAACTTCACCAATCAGACGCTCTTGCTTGAGATGCTGAATCTGGAGCAAGTGACACAATGGAGCTGGGGTAATGAAAAACTAAATCTGGTATTTATTGGCTGGCATTGATGTCAACAGCCAGTCCAGGGCAGCTGTTAAAAGAGGGAAGGGTCAAGTGTGGTGCCCAATGTCTAAAATTCCCAGCTGAAATAGTGCAGATCCTGAATGCAGTGTTTGGCAACAGCCACGGTATTGTCCTCCTTAACCTCCTTTGGCTATGTTGAGTTTGTATGCCCTCTTCTCCTGTCTTCCTGGTGATTCTTTGAGCTGCTATAGAGTTGCCAATACAATTGATTTTTGCTTAATTCATCAAAGGCCAATTTCTATTGCTTGCAACTCAAAATCCTAGTATAACAGGTCTAGGATGTAGCCTGTGAACATTTATTTTTAACAGATCTAGGTTGCAGTGCATGAATTTCTGTTCTTTTTATAAATGATTCTAATGCACACTTTGAGAACCACTGCTCTTGAGTTGTTTCCCCAAAAGAAAAATAAGTATAACAACATATGCTCAGCAGAGCACTTGTGATATAAACTAATTACTAGAGAGGAGTTTCAAAAGCATGAATAAGATGATATCACAATTGAAGGCATCAACTAAATGATGATTTTGAAGTGATTTTCCACTCAAAAATGAATGGATTTTATTAAAGCATTTTCAGGTACATTGTGATACAATCTATTTACATGATGTCTCATAGAGAACTATCTGGCTGCCCCTGTCTGCAAATTCCTCCAGTTCTCACATTGGAGCCAATGAACTCATAGTACATTGATTATAAAAGTGGCCACAATTCTTCACCCTCCCTCCTTGTATTTAGTCATTTTACAATGTCACTTTGTAGCTCCTGTGATAGAAAAAAGAATCTAGTTCTCTACCCCTTTCTCTGGGCTGGATTTGTAACTCACTTTAGTTGATAGAATGTCGTAAAAATGACAGTGCACCAATTTTAGCCTAAGTCTCAAGAAATTTTGCACATTTACTATCTGTTGGAACCCTACTAGCTAACATGTGAACAAGTGAAACTATACTACTGGAGGACGAGAGACCACAGAGGAGAAAGTGAGGTGCCCCAGCCAACAGCCAGCTAGTACCCTGGCTAAGTTGCTGGTCCACAGAATCTTAAGTCAATCAAATGATTGTTGCTTTAAGCCATTACGTTCTGAAGTAGTTTGTTGTGTAGCGATAGATAACTTAAACAGTCCTACAAATATTTTCTGTGTTTTATCTGAACTCTGAGGCCACTTGGGCCTGTGGGAGAATTGATTAAGGAATTTCTAGGCAGGCACTCACATTGTGTAGTGCATACATGTAGTGCATACATTCGTTGGTTACTTAATCTGACTAAAATCCCCATTTTCAGTGATTGGATCCTTGACATATCACTCTCTGCTTGGATGACTCAATTCTCTACCCAATACTCCACCCTATATTTATGATTAGGTTTTAGCTAGAGATGCCCTACATACACATTTTGCAAAATGTCAAATGGCCAAATGCTAAAATCAACATTTACCTAAAGCTGAATATCACCACCATAAAATTACCTTTGGGATAGATGTTAATTATTCCAATTGTAAAATTATAATTTTATAATTAAAATTTTAATTATGGTTGGAATTTTAAATGTTTGATAATACAGTGCAAGATCAATAATGTACACGAGGTCTGTCCCAAAAGTATTGGTTGCGCAAACTTAATTATATTGACATTGGCTCATTACTTTCAGGACAGACCTCATATAATACTAGTTTGATCCCACTTATTTCCAACTGAAATGGTAAAGGGACAAAATCATTTTTGGCTAATTTTAACAGTGTAAGATATTGAAAGTTGATGTGGCTATCAGATTATTATGTTTTACTTCTTCTTCAATAGTAAATTGCAAAGGTAAAGACTTATGTTTTTATAAACACCCAGTCATGATACTGGCTGATGGTGATGGTATTAATACATTAAAGCAAGGCCACAAATAATAATGTTGTACACTACTTGAAGAAGAAGCTTTTGGAATATTTTCAGAAGCAAGGGTGAATGCCCCTAGTATATTGTTTATTTCTAATATTTTTCATGCACTTTCTACAACTTGAGGGGAAAAGTCTCCAAAACCTAGATCTAAAATGGGGCAAAAGAATTGACTTTGGAACCAAGTAACTTTTACGATAAAAATACATGTATTTCCATCTGTATTTAGTTTTCTTTGCCTGATTCCACTTCCAGCATTTTGACTGGAGAGGAATGATAGAAATGTCTTTCATCAGCTATTGTATAAGAAACACTTTCATTCTCAAAGACAATGGTATTTTTAAACAGGTTCCTTAGTAACTTAATGGCTTTCTCCATAACCAACCATCAGTTGTTACTAAATACTACAGTGCTATTATTATTTACAAAGTAGAGTATTAAGGCTTTCTTATATTCAAGCTGCCTCCCATCATGTTTGGACATCTTGTAAAACGTGATAAGGCAGTTTCAAATTAGCTGTATCTCTATATAACACATCACTCCAAAAATCTCTAGTATGACAGGAAATCTGTCACTTACTGAAGAATGATGAAAGCGTCTCACTATTCTTCTGCTGTCTATAATTTCTTTCTGAACATACAACTGAAGGGAGTGGACAAAACATTGTATAATTATGCTTCCTAAATTATGCATAAATTTTGTTACACAAGGTAAGGCAAAAGTAGGTCATAGTTCTGAATACATGAAATAGTTTATTCTTGCATTATTATTTATTAATTATTTTCCATACTAACAACTGAAAACCTACTTTTGCCATGCCCTGTATTTGTGGGATCCTCAAAGACAATTATGTAATTTTATTTACTGATTTTCTGTCCTGTAAGTAGGTTTTCAATCAAATTGGCTATGTTAGTTGTGTGAAACTAGAAATCCCTTGGCAAGCAAATCAGAAGCACAGTTGAATTTATCACTGATCAACCAAATTGTTTGTTTGTTTATTTTTTAAGTTTATTTATTATTTTTAGAGAGAGGGGAAGGGAGAGAGGCAGAAAGGCAGAGAGGAAGAGAGGGAGAAAGACATCAATATATGGTTGCCTTTCACCTGCCTCCAGCTACAGACCTGGCTGAAGACCTGGCTTGCAACCTGGTTCTGTGCCCTGGCTGGGAATCGAACCAGTGACCTTTGGGTTCACAGGCCATTACTATATCCACTGTGCCACCAGCCAGGGCTAAATTGTTAAACTTAGCAAAGACTTCCGCTGATTTCTAAATATAATTTGTCTGATGTACAAGATAATAAGATTATATATTCAATAATTACACCAGACTTGTTGACAGCAGAATATAATTCAGGAAAATTGCCTTTCAGTAGTATATTTTCTAGGCAAAACTTTGTACCTGGGAATTGTATATTTCCAAATTCAGAGAACTCAGAAATCCTCTTTAACTCATAAAAATGATTGACATTCTATAGAGATAGTTTAAGTAAGCTTTTGTTTAATATTTTAGGCTGTGAATACTTAAAACTACAAAAGGATTGTCTTCTTAAGTGTATTCTTTTCAAATCTGTTATTTTAACGTTTGATGGTGAGAATAAAATAGCTTTGGGATACCTCATTTCTCTATAACATTTTCTTCCTCTCTATTCTTTATATACTTTGTTAACTCAGAATCAAAATTTATTTATTAAGTTGATTTTTAGTTTATCTTTCAGTTTTTTTCTGCTTGTGATAATTTGAGGTGGCAAAATTGACATTCATTTTTTAAATCATCCCTCTAAGATGTGATGAATTCTCAAAGCACTGTTTTTCTTTAAATACCCTGCTTAAATGGAAGAAAATAAGTGTTTTTTAAAAAGATTTTATTTATTATTTTTAGAGAGAGGGGAAGGGAAAGAGGTAGAGAGAGAGAGGGACATCTATGTATGGTTGCCTTTCATCTGACTCTAGCTATGGATCTGGCTGGAGACCTGGCTTGCAACCTGGTTCTGTGCCCTGGCTGGGGAATCGAACCAGTGACCTTTGGGTTTGTAGGCTGGCACCTTATCCACTGTGCCACCAGCCAGGGCTAAATAAGTGCTTTTAAAATAAACTTCTTAAAATTTTATTTTACTTGATGTTGTAATTGTTCATATATCAAATAATTCTATAAAATTAGAATCAATATGTACTCTAATTTCCATTATTCACTCCTCTTTTATTATTACCCAAGTTATATAAATAATTATTAAAAAGAAAAAGGTCTTTCCAAAGTTATTTTTCTCCTGCACTTTCATAATATTTATAATAACTCAGTCTTTTTCCTCTTTCATTTAACTCTTTGAAGTTCTTCAGAACTCTTTTGTACATAAAAATTAACAGCTTTCACAATCATCGTTAATTATTATAGCCTTTTACTTCCACAGTAATAAATATAAATTTATATTACAATTGGTTGTTTGACTTTCAACAGATACAGCATACAAAGAGATCTTTACATTTTTTCCATTACCATTTATTCTCTTATACCCCCCCATCACCATGCTGTTGTTCATGTCTATGAACTCTTTTTCCTTTTTGTTTGATCCCTCCACCCCTTAACCTCTCCCCCCATAGCTATCAGCCTGCTCTCTATCTATGATATTATACCTAGAATGCTTATCTATATTTGAAAGGGAATATTAAGAAATTAACAACAAATCTTGTTGATCTATTGTACTGTAATTTTATCATTATTTATATTGTTATTACACTAATACATATATATGTATATATGTGTGTGTGTATGTGTATATATATGTGTGTGTATATATATGTATATGTACTATATATATATATATGTGTGTGTATATATATATATATATAGTATATATAATGGCAACCTATCATCAAAATTAAATTCAAATGAAGTTAAAGTAAGCAAGAGGCCATTTAGTTTTCCAAAGACCATAGCCAAAGCCTAAATTGTGAAAGAAGTATTGACTGGAATTCCAAAGTAGAGTCAAACTTTCATTCCTCCCTGCTTTGTGTATTCAACAAAATGCTTCATCTCAAAGAATAATTCCAGAAATATTATAAGATTTCCATAAGATATTTACATATATATATGCAATGGATCCCTTTCTACCAGAAACAATACATTAGGTTATGTGTTCACAGGTTTTGGAAGGTTGAACCTGAAAGTTGAAAATTCCAAGTCTTCTCTTGTTGACTACATGCTAAAGAATATGTGTAGATAGCCTCCAAATATGATTTCCAGCAATATTTCCGCAATCTATATGCACATGCCAATCCCACTCCTCTTTTTATCTCTTTATCCTTCCTTTAAATGTAGGCTGACTGGCTACTTTGCCAGTTCCAGGCCTAGCTCTGAAGAGGCAGCTTTCACCTTTGCTTTCTTGGAGCCCAGCTATGCTATAAGGAAGTCCAGGATATCCTGCTGGAGAGGGGTGACATGTGGAGAGACCCTAGATGATGAGAAGGATGATCTGCCATATAGAGAGGACATACTGGGTAAAACTGTGTCCCCTAATTGACAGTGAGCACAGAGACCGCAGAAATGTAAGAAAGGCCATCTTGTATTTTCCAACCCAGCCCATGAAGCCGCATGGATGATTCAATCATTTCATAATATTTATGTTCCATTACAGGGAACATAAGAACCACCATTTAACCCACAGAATCATAAGAAATAGTAGCTGTTTTAATCCACTAAATTTGGGGGTAGTTACTTAACATTAAATAACAGAGACAGAAATTTGCACCTAGTCCATAATGTTGCAAAAACACATTTCAGACAAATGACATTAACATTGAGACTGGGCAGAGAATAGAGAATGGAAAAGCAATGAGGAATTTGCTATTGGAGGCAGGAAACAAAGAGAGATCTATTATGCATTGGCAGAATATTTGGCAAGATTCTTGCCTATGTTAACTTGGAAGATGAAATGGAACCCAATGGGTTTGTGTTATTGGCTAAATTTACAAAGAGAATGTTGAAGTTATCTATTGATTTTTCTAAGCCCTGTACAATATATTTCAAGAGAAAGATAAGCAATGGGAAAAAAACTGTTAAGTTTTAAATAAAAAATTAGAGGTAATAAAGAGAACCCAAGACAGTCTCCTCAACTGGCAGGTAAGTTGCCATATAGAGGGAGGACTGGTGAAAGACCCTCAAGATTTGAAATGACTCACGTAAAAAAACATCCAGTAAACTGTAGCCTCCTGGTCAAGATCAAATCAAAATTGAGACTGAACAACTTAACACAGTGCCTCAAAAATTGTTTTCAGCTAGACAAAGGGGCTTTTAACAGCCATAAGGACATTATCCTACAACCCTTTGATTCACAACCCAATATAGAGAAAGCCTATTATGCAACAATTTGTAGGTGAGAATTTTGCCTAATGGAATAGTTTATAATTTGGTCAATGGAAGACTACAAGTTTCCCACAGTAAGAATCCCTGACATGTTTGGATAGGTGAATTTTAGAATTGAAATGGGCCTATGACTGCTGTGTACCTTTTTCATTGCCTCCTTTTTGGAGGAATGTGCCTATTTTCTTGTTCATGTCTCACTTGTGTATAGTGAGTATATGGAGAGTAGATAACTTATATTTTTAATTTGCAGTTTTCTTGTTTGAAAGCAACTATACAAGCTGATGCACACCAAAAAAGTGTACCTGAGGATTCACATTTGAACTTGTTTTATTGTAGATGACCAAGTCCTGGACTTTAAGCTAATGCTACAGTGGTGTGACATTGTTGGAAGAGGTGTAGCTATAAAGTGAAATTTGATGGATGGTATCTAAAGATGTCTAAAATTTCTTCTTCTTGTACTTGTACACTATTCCTTTCATAAAAAGGAAATGTCTAGTTTCCCTTCCCTTGACTCTAACCTGCACTGTGACTTTTTTGACCAATAGAATATAGCAGAAGTACCACTTTTCCAGGGAGTAGCTTATATTTTTGTTTCATTGGAACACAGTTGCTATAGTGGAAAAAGAAGATATGTGACAAGTCCCTAGAGGATGAACTGCCTTGTGGTGAGAGAGTCCACATAGAGTAAAACTGAAGTCCTTCAGGTGACAGTCAGTGTCAAAGTCCAGATATGAGAGAGAAGCCTTCATGGGGCTTATGTATCAGACCAAACACTGGCTGAGTTCGATCACATGACTGATCCCAGCTAACATTACATACAACAAAAAAGACAGCCCAACTGACACACAGAATCATCATAAATAATAAATTATTTTTGTTTAAGCCATTTAGTTTTGGGGTGACTTGTTACATAGCCCAAATTAAGTGAGGAGGGTGGAAATGCCAATCTCTTTATGTAGTAGAAAAACTGTTATCTATAAAAAGAAGCATTATAAATTGTCCTATTATTTATGGAATTATTTTGGTTGAAATATGCTCCTTTAAGAGGAGATACATGAGGTCTGTCCAGAAAATCTCCAGCCATGTAATATGAAAAATAAAGACATTTATTGAAGAAGCTAAAAGGTACAAGAACCATTGTACATAGGACAACAACCCCTCAGTCCCATTCAAAGTAGGTGCCTTGGGACCTCACACAGTTCTCCCAATCACCACCAGCTGCCCCATCGTATTTTCCTGAATCTCATTGGTGGTCTGAAATCTTTTCCCTTTCAAAGGTGATTTTAGTTTTGGGAAAAGCCAGAAGTAGCATGGTACCAAATCTGGGCTGTAGGAGGCTGGGTGATTTGATGTTTCACACACAAAAAAACTCTGTGCAAAACGTGATGCATGATTGGTCATGTTGTGGTGAAGCTGCCAATCATCAGTTGCCCATAACTTCAGCCACTGAATCATCTGAATAGTATTTGTGGAGGAATGTTCAAGCTTAATGCAAAATTTGATACGGATTTGTTGCTCTACTCACTCAGTCATTTTGAATGTGACAGCCACACAGTACACATGCTCACTCAATGGCAGTATCTACTGCCTCCCACTGACTAGTACAGTGAAGTCATCATTGTTCATGCATGCGCATTTCAGTCTACTCTCCTTGGCTGCCAGGTTACATCAGTGTCATGCAAACTGTTCTTGTTATTAACAATGGCGGGTCTTTTCCCAGACAGACCTCACTCATATATCACTTCTTCATTCACTCAACCATTGATAGAATCTTAGGTTTCTTCTGTATCTTGGCTATTGTAAACAATACTGTAAGCAACACAGGGGTGCATATATCTTTTCAAATTAATGTGTTTATTTCTTTGGATAAATGCCCAGAAGTGGAATTGCTTGGTCATAAGGTAGTTCTATTTTTAATTTTCTCCATATACTGTTTTTCGTTGAAGCTGCACCAATTTGCAATTCCATCAACAGTGTCCAAGGGTTCCCTTTTCTCCACCCTTGACAATGCTTGTTTTTTATTGATTTATTGATGATATCCATTCTGATGGGTGTAAGGTAATATCTCATTGTGGTTTTAATTTGTATTTCTCTGGTGATCCCTCACATTGTGTATTTTGTCCTATATCTACTGGACATTTGTTTGTACTCTTTGGAGAAATATCTATTCAAGTCATCTGTCCAGTCTAATTGGAATCTTTGCAGGTAATTTGATGTTGTTATATAGGTTTTATATATATATATATGTACACATTTATTTATTTATCTTTGGGATATTAACCCCTTATCAGTGTATCATTGATGAATGTCTTCTCCTATTCAAGGTTGTCTTTTTGTTTTGTTAATGGGTCTTTGCTGTGCAGACTTTTTGGTTTGATGTAGTTGCATTGTTTTTTTTTTTCTTTTGTTTTCCTTGCTGAGGAAATACAGCCAAAAGACATTACTAAAAGCAATGTCAAAGTATTTACTTCCCATATATTCTTCCAGGAGTTATAGTTTGGGGTCTTACATTTAAGTCTTTCATCTATCTTAAATTTATTCTTTCATATAGTGTGAAAGTGGTCTTGATTCTTTTTTTGCATATATTTGTCCAGTTTTCCCAACACCATTTATTGAAAAGACTGTCATTACCTCATTGTATATTCTTGTCATCTTTCTCATATGTTAATTGACCATACAGGTGTGGGTTTATTTCTGGTCTTTCTATTCTGTTCCATAGATCTGTGTGTCTGTTTTCATGCCAGTACCCTGCTGTTTTGATTACTGTGGCCTTGCAGTATAGTTTAATATCAAGTAGCATGATAACTCCAACTTAGTTCTTCTTTCTCAAGATTGCTGTGGCTGTTTGGAGTATTTTGTGGTTCCATATAATTTTTTGAATGATTTGTTCTAGTTTTGTGGAAAATGCCATTGGTATTTTGAGAAAGATTGCATTGAATCTGTAGATTGCTTTGGGTAGTATGGACATTTTAATGATATTCTTCTCATGAGCATTATATATGCTTCCATTTTTTGTATCTTCTTCAATTTCTTATAATTATCTGGGTACAGAGTTTTATTCCCTTGGTTAAATTTATTCCTAGGTTTTATTTTTTGATGCCATTATAAATGGGATTGTTTTTCCTAATTTTTCTTTCTGATAGTTCATTATTGATGTATAAAAATACCACCAATTTCTAAATCTTAATTTTGTGTCCTGCTACTCTGCTAAATTCATTTATTAGTTATAATAGTTTTCTGTGGAATCTTTAGGCTTCTCTCTATATATTATCATGTCATCAGCAAGTAATATACTCTTAATGTTAGTTTCATCCACCTATCAATGGTAGATATGTTCCTTAAGATCAGGGGGCTATTCAGTTTTTCCTCTAATTTTCTTCTTAACATTATTCTAGAATCATGGTAAATAGCTTAGGAACTACTCGTGGCATTCAGTAAAACATCAACCTGGGGTGGAAGTAGTCCCCACTCCTTTAGAGAGATATTCAAATGAGGAAGTAGCTGTTTTTGAATAATAAAGTTGTGGAACTCCAAAAGAACAATAACTGCATTTAGATCTAACTCTTGCTTAAGGAAAAGTCTGCTGTTGTATATGCCATCATTTTCAGCAGTACCCATTGACATCACAATGTTTTTTCAAAGGCCTGTTTCCAAGTATTTTCTGTTGAAAAAAGGAAAGGAGCTCCAACAGTAGTGAACAACTGAAAAAAAAATGTATAGGTGTTAGTAGGAGACCAATCTAGATTCAAATATTTATATTACCAAACAGTCAATGTATTATTCTGGCCCAGTTTCTTAGTTTCTGTGAGACTCAGATTCCTCCTTTAAAACGTACACAATATCAACAAATTTGGATATATAAGAATTATTTTAGATGTAAAGTTCCTAGCAAAGTGCATATTATAGTAGGAATGCCTTGAAGGGTAGATAGCATCATTTACAGCTGTATGGTTAAGATGTTGCATCATAGTTCTGCATCTTAGACTCTGCCTGTGCCATTCTTTAGTCACTTCTAAAAAAGAATGTAGAAGCCCCTGCAAAGTAACTAGAAAGAAAACCTCTGCTAACTTGTTTTCCTTAGCATCTGCATTTTAGAACTAGGAGTGGAAAAGGATGATTTTAAAGAAAAGAGTGCAATACATTTTTTTTTTTATCATAGCATCCAGGAAACATTATATCCTTTTTCTTTGTGTTTAATATGCAAATTTGAAGTATGAGTTCTTTTCAGGATATTCTAATAAACAAGTAAAGATAGATAACACCAATCCCACTGCTCATTTACATTCCCCAATTTCTGATTGAATCCCTTGCCAGGGTCCTCTTAGTCTCCTACAATGGGGGTTTCCTCTAGAGTACACTATGTGACAAAATTAAAGGGGATGATTGCACATCAACATTAAAACAATGTGAAGTATAGATCTTCAACTCAACTAGGAAAGGGGGTATTTGTGAGGTGATTTTTTTGAAATGCTGAGTCTCAATTTGTGTATATTAAAATGATTTTACAGCAGCTGTTAAAAATTTAGTTCCAATGTGATGGGACTGGTGAATCACAAAATAAAAGGGATTCAAAAATGAATATTTTAAAAAAGATTTTATTTATTATTTTTAGAGAGAGGGGAAGGGAGAGAGGCAGAGAGGGAGAGAGACATCAATGTATGGTTGCCTTTCACCTGTCTCCAGCTACAGACCTGGCTGGAGACCTGGCTTGCAACCTAGTTATGTGCCCTGGCTGGGAATCAAACCAGCAACCTTTGGGTTCGCAGGCCAGAGTCTTATCCACTATGCCACCAGCCAGGGCTAGTAAGTATATTCTTTATTGTCTCCACCCCCCATCACTCAAAATGAGGAGAGGAAGAGAAACATCATCATGTGAAAATTATTTCTGTACATAATACAAATAACAATAATGAGAGTAAGATGCTATCAAAATGGGACAGATTCCATATCAAGCACAACAAAAAGACAGGAAGTCAATTGCACATTCATTTGATATAGTTGTTTTTTGCATAGTACTAAAAGGTCCTCTGTGGCCTCATTTTTTTCTTTTGTTTTTTAAATTTATTTATTATATTTAGAGAGAGGGGAAGGGAGAGAGGCAGGGACAGAGAGAAACTCCACTGTATGGTTGCTTTTCACCTGCCTCCAGCTATGGAACTGGCTTGCAACCTGATTATGTGCCCTGGCTGGGAATCAAATCAGCGACTTTTGGGTTTGCAGGCCCACACCTATCCACTGTGCCACCAGCCATGGCTCATTTTTTATTTTTATTTTTAAAAATATTTATCTCATTTTAGAGAGGGGGAGAGGGAGGGAGAAAAGAGTGAGAGAGGGTACATGCCTGACCTGCAACCCAGGCATGTGCCCTGACTAGGAATCGAACCAGTGACACTTTGGTTCACAGGCCAGCACTCAATCCACAGAGCCACACCAGCCAGGACTCCTCACTTTTTCAGTGTGCCCTACACCTGTGAGATACAGGGAAAGGGACAAGAGGTAAAGTGAAAGCTGTTATAGTTTCAATTTACTCACATGACAGTCATTTTACCAGCAAGAGTGAGAAAAAAAGAAGCCATTTTTCTCATATGAGGAAATGTCATAGCATAAATATGAACATGCAACTATCACATAGGCTTTTTATCCAAGGGCAATGGATGGAAATCCCACTGTTATACTGTAGGCCAACAATAACATTCTTTCGTCTGTCCCCCATGAGTAAGTTAACAGCCTTTCTATGCCCCATGAGGGGCTTCTCTAATTCTCTATTATTGCTTTCAGAAAGAAAGTCTTTATGCCTGCTTCTAACACACACACACACACACACACACACACACACATTTTGATTTTGGCTTTTAAATTGGTCTTGCCTGACTTGTAACAACAACCTCAATTACCAATGCATTGTTAATATGAAGGTCAGTAAATCTCCTTAAAAGAAAAATACAATGAAACACTCAAGGTTTGATTTCTATTTATAATTTCTATAGTAATGTTCTCTATGGTGGCCAATATAATTTAGCGCAAGAATGCTGGAGTAAATTGAGCTATTCACCAAACCTCTTTCCTCTTGTTTAAGGGCACAAAACTAGAACTGACTTTTCCTAGCCTCTCATGAGACCATGTGACTGAATTTTAGCCAATGGAATGTGAGCAGAATTTACACAGCCTCCTACATTACTCATTTTAAAAGACTACTATCCTCTATGTTCTTTCCTCATATGCTGGCATAATGCAAATGAACATGGAAACTTGGAAGCCATGTTGACTATCTGCTGATCAGGAGCTCCATATTGGACAGTTGTATGAGTAAGAAATAATTTCCATGACATTAAAGTTTGAGGGTTTATTTGTTACATCAGCTAGCTTTATCCCAACAAATGCATATGGCAAACGAAAACTTTTCCTTTTTCAGATCTTGCCTATTATATTAATCATTCACTTTAAGTCATTCATTTTAGGTCATTGGTTCTCAACCAGGGGTAGTTTTCCTCCCTAAGTGACATTTCATGATTTCTAAAGATGTTTTTCGTTGGCACAACAGGGAGGTGCTACTGGCATCTAGTGGGTAGAAGTCAGGGATGTTGCTAAATATCCTAAAATGCACAGGGCAGCAGCCTCTACCCAACAAAGAATGATCCAGTTTGAAATGTCAATATCCTCGCTTAAGAAATTGCTCCAAGCTTAGATGAGGCCACAATACACTTCTCAACAAGTCATCTATGGTTCAGCAAACTATTTACTCTTACTTTTTCTTCTCTAAGCTATCCTACTTTTAGACATAATGAACAAGTTGATTTATTTCTGACTTCCTATGGCGAAATGAAAAATTTATAATGAGGAATGGTCTGTTTCTAAGCCTCTGTGTAACCCCAACTCCCCAACCCCAGTCCACAGCTGTCACACTCATGTGAACTGTGTGTGAAAGTAGAGGCTCACATTTCTTGTTTGTCACTATATCCTCAGACCCTAGAACAATTCCTGGCATGAATTAGGAGCTGAATCATTGTTTGCTGAGTAAATAATTGTGTTTTAGAAACCACAGGGAGTGGTAAAAACTGGGACATCCAAGGAGTACTTGCCCCATTTCAATGGACAGCAACTACTCAGATCTTGTAATTGTTGCCTGGGAAGGAGACCTAGGTTAGCTGATTCTATGAAAGCCTCCAAATTTTAACCTAGTGTTATAAATTTTTTTAAAGTTATAAACACCGTACAGTACCACTATTTAGGCGAGACAATATTTATCTGTGAGTCCGGGTTAATTCCAGGTCTCCCATTTTCACTCAGTTAATACTATTATTAACAAAACAGCAATCATCAATGGGCTCTTTACCTGTGTCAGGCACTGTATCAGTTAACTTTTGCTGCATAAAAACCACCCCAATGCTTAAAGCAATCATTTTTATTTTAGTTCATATTTTGGGTTGGCAACAGAAGCTGGGCTCAGCTGGGCATTTCTGGTCTTGGCTGGCTTCCTGGCATGGCTACTGTCCACTTGCTGTTGGTTAAGTGGTTATGCTTTGAGGGGTTGGCTGGCTATCCTCTCAGATGTTTAGGGCAACTAGGTCACATGCTCATCATCCGGCAGCTGGCCAGCCTGAGCTTATTTACATGACAGCAACTCTCTTCCAAGAGAGCAAGAAGACCTCTTGGAACTTAGGTATGGAACTAATGTTGCAAGCCATTGTTCAAAGCAAGTTACAAGACCAGCCCAGGCTCAAAGGGTGAAGAGAGAAAGACTTCATCTCTTCACATAAGGAACTACTAAGTCACATTACAATGGGGTACGAATACAGAGAAAGGGATAATCGAGGCCATTTTTGCGTAGTCTACCATGGATGCTATTTAATTGTTTTACATTTATCATGTCATTTAATATTTATCATACCTTTGAGAGGCAAGTATTACTTCACTTAATTTAGAGATGAAAAGGCTGAGGTTCAAAATGTTAAGTCTTTCTTCAAGTACTGATAGCTATGTTTTGAAGTGAGATCAAAAGATGTACTAATAATGACAAAGGATCCTTGCCCCATCCTGGAGGCTTAGGACCCTGCTGTCCTCTTCTATTCTACTGCCACTTTAAACCATCTCACACCCAACCCCATTCTCAAGGAGTAAAATGAGGGTCGCCAAGAGATTGACCCCATGGTAACTGCTGACCTGCCTGGATTTCAGGAGGTTGTTAATGCTGTATTTCTCTTTGCTGTACCTCAGAAATCTGTCAGTCCCTTTTCTCCCTCAACAGTTCCCATGTCAAATAGGGACTACTACCCACTGTCTCTTAGTTACCCTCTAGTTCCTGGAGTTCACATGTCAGTGTACTTGTTTCTGGAACCCTCTTCACAGTCCACTGGGCCGATTAGTTCTAGTTGTCTGTTGCAAACTCTCACCATGATTCTTCTTTCTGTAGTTAACCAGTAAATATACAAGTCTGTCCAAAACACAGCCAAATTGAGCCCTCAAGGGAGAGTTTAGGGCAAATGCCCAGTAAATATCTCTAAAAGGGGCTTTTATCTGTTGCCTAGAAATACGGAAAGATGTGGGACTTCTATAAATCTTTTTTATAATCACTGTGAAAGCCCTATCCTATCCTTCATCAGAGTCTGGAAATTCCAAATGTCCTCAGAGGGCTACAGTATACTTGTATTTGATAGATGCCTAGAAAACTAGTTTCATGAATCCTGGATTGTTCAATGCTAGCCCTGCATATATTGGAAAAGCATGACTGGTGTGCAAACTGCTGGGGACAAATGCCTTGTTTTTATCCTGGCTTGGTTTTAAATAGAGAGTAGGAGGTTGGGCGGGGACTGAGGGGGAGTAGAGCGAGAACAGGCATTGTTGTGTAGGGTTGTGGATGCCCCTGCACCAAGTCTGAAACAAAAACCAGAGCCCCATTTGGCAAACGGCTTTTAGGATGAGTCATGGTGAGGGAAGTTGGGCTCCGTGTCCACTCCTTGTACTGCTTGAGATCCTGACAAATATTTAAATGGTTGGGAAAGTAGAGTGGGTAGGAAATGAGATGTAGGGTGGAGAGAAAGGAATTACAGGCTTAACTACTTTAAAGGAAGAAAGAAAAGGAGACCCTTTGTTTAACATTATTAATTTTATCCGGAGAAACGACCTTGTTTAGTTTTAGAAAGCCCTTAGAGACCCAGGGATTTGGAAGTTATAAACCTATGTTGGACCCTTTAACTCAGTGGTTCTAAGATTTTGCTGTATACTGCAGCTACCCAGGGAATAAAAACCCCCATGCCCAGATTGTTCTCTAGACCAGTTACATCAGAATTTGTGGGAGAGGGGCCCAGGTATCAGTAGGTTCTTAAATATCTCTGTAAGTTTAAATGTCACAGCCAGGTTTGAGAACCACTGATGGAAGTAAAACTCAACAAATGGTTACTATGTGATAAGACTCATACCAGGTATGAAATGCACAATGAAAAAGAAAACAATACCACAAAATATGGTTTGTTCTCCTTCTGACAAGTTGTTCAATTTGGTTTTAGTTTTTTTGTGTGTGTGCCCACCAGTAGATGAGTAGCTAAGACAACTATGGGACATTTACACAACAAATTGAACTAACAAGCAAAACAGAGACAGAATCATACATGCAGAGCAGGATGACAGCTATTGGGTAAGGGGATTGTAAGGGGTGGAGGAATTGAACAAAAAGGATAAAGGATTCATGGACATGGACAACAGTTGTCATTAGATTCCACATACAAGTGATAGCATATGACATTTCTCTTTCTCTGATTGGCCCATTTCCCTTAGCATAATGTTCTCCAGATCCATCCCTAGTGTTGTTGCAAAGGGTAACATTTTCTTCCTTTTTTACACCCAAGTAGTACTCTATTGTGTAAATGTCCCATAGTTGTCTTAGCCACACATCTACTGATGGGCACTTTGGCTGCTTTCATATCTTTGTGATTGTAAATAATGCTGCAGTGAACATAGGGGTGTTTATGTTCTTTTGAATTAGTGCTTTGAGTTCCTCTGGATATATTCCCAAAAGTGGGGTCACTGGGTCAAAAGGCAGATCCATTTTTAATTTTTTGAAGTATCTCCACACTGCTTTCCATAGTAGCTGCACTAATCTGCGTTCCCAGTAGTGCAGAGGGGTTTCCCTTTCTTCACTGTCTTACCAACATTTGTTTGTTGTTTTATTGATAATGGCCATTCTGACAGGTGTGAGATAATATCTCTTTGTGGTTTTAATTTGCATTTCTTTGATGATTAATGATGTTGAACATCTTTTCATATGTCTATTGGCCATATGTATGTCCCCTTTAAAGAAATATCTATTCGTATCCTTTGCCCATTTTTTAATTGGGTCATTTGGGTTTTTTGGTGTTGAGTTTTGTAAGTAATTTTGTATATTAACCCATTATCAGATATGTCAGTGAATACATTCTCCCATTCTGTGTGTTGTCTTTTTATTTTGTTGATAATTTCCTTTGATGTGCAAAAACTTTAGTTTGATGTAGTCCCATTTGTTTAGTTTTTCTTTTGTTTTCCTTGCTTGGGAAGATATAGCCAATAAAAAAATTGCTATGAGAAATGTCTGAGATTTTGCTGCCTATGCTTTCTTCCAGGATTTTTATCATTTCTGGTTTAACAGTTAAGTCTTTGATCCATTTTGAATTTGTTCTTGTGTGTGGTGTAAGAAGGTGGTCCAGTTTCATTTTTATGCACATATCTGTCCAATTTTCCAACACCATTTATTGAATAAGCTATCTTTAGCCTATTGTTTGTGCTTGCTTCCTCTGTCAAATATTAATTGGCCATACATACATGGGTTTATTTCTGGGCTTTCTATTCTGTTCCATTGATCTATATGTCTGTTTTAATTCCAACACCATGCTGTTTTGATGACTATAGCCTTATAGTATAGTTTGATATTAGGTAGCATGATTCCTCCACCTTTGTTCTTCCTTCTCAGGATCACTGTTAGTATGTGGGGCCTCTTATGGTTTCATATAAACTTTTGAAATAGTTGTTATAGTTCTGTTAAATATGTATTGGAATCTTGATAGGAATTGTGTTGAATCTATAGATTGCTTTGGGTGGCATAGACATTTTAATGATGTTCATTCTCCCTATTCATGAACATGTTATGTATCTCCACTTAATTGTATCTTTTTCAATTTTTCTCTTCAGTGTCTTATAATTTTTTGAATACAGGTCTTTTACATCCTTGTTTAAGCTTATTCCTAGGTATTTTATTCTTTTTCCTTAATTTCCCTTTCTGTTAGTTTGTTATTGGCATATAAAAATATTTTAGACAACTTTTGAATTAAATATGACAGACCATTTTGTGTTCACATTCCCCTGAGTATATAATACATATGCAGCCACTGTTTTATACTCCTAGACCTACCTTTTCAGCTTCTGTTTTCAGCATTTAATTCATAAAAATAAAAGGAGAAAAGGAAACAAAAGTTCCCAAGTGGCTTCCTATCTTGCTTATAGGTCTTATCATAAAATATACCAGTTTTGATGGATTCTATATTAAAAATACATAGGACATTCTTTTCCAATGTTTTTGCCATAATTCTAAAATTTGACTTAGAACTAAAATAAATGATTCGATGGAAATAGATTCACTACTGAATAGGATTTTATTGTATAATAACATCTATTGACAAAATAACAATAAAAATCTTCATTTTCTGATGTCTGTTATTCAGATGTAATCTAATCCCAGTATGGTCTAAATTGAGACTGTGGCTCAAATCAGTATTTTAGCTCTTTTACATGCTATATAAACTCAGCTGAAAACTCTCTTATTCTTCCTTTGAAGCAAGTTTAGGAACAAACATCACAACTCATTGATATTGTCATCATTATAAAAAATGATTATAATGATCCATTCAGCCTACTCTGGTCCCAGCTAAAAAAGAAAATTTAGAATAACTGGTTAATGACATTGGAGTGTGATTCAAATACTTTATAGAGAGGGAAGGAGAGGGAGAGAGAAAGAATGAACATGATAAAGTAAATGGAGAAAAGCATAAACAATTGGTGAATCTGGCCAAAAGGATATGGAAATTTCTTGTACTGTTCTTGCTATTTTTCTCTCACTTTGAAATTATATCAAAATAAAAACTTTTTTTTAATGAAAAGAGAAAAAATCAAGCAGGTGAAGGAGACAAAGAAGACCAAGTTTTTGATGTAGGGGGATAACTAAGGAAACAGAGCCAACCAAGTCAAGGGGATGTTTCACTTTGTCCACGACAATGCCTGTTCTCTGTGTATACACACTGGGGTTCGCAGGTAAATCATAAAGTATTTCAGGACAAACATGGTCTTACTGTCACTGAAAAGAAATGATTAGGTCATTCTTTGAGCTACCTAAGAACTAAGCAGTATTGATTTACTTGGCAAATATAACATTCTCACTTTTTTAATAACTTCTGCTTTTGCCATATTAAATTAATATATTTGAAGTAGCTATCGTCTGAGTAGCAATATCTCACATTTCTCCTTTTGAAAGCACTGAATAGAACTATACTTTTCACCCAGAATAGTTTGTGATTATTGTGGAAATTTTATGATTACATTCTATTAATAAGAATGATCCCTTCCCTTATAAGATTCAGGGCTTTCAAATTTAAGGCATCCTTTCCATATTAAACTTTAAGTTGAGTTATGCTAAAATTATCAAATATATAATTTAATTTGATGATATCATTCACCAGTTATTTATATTACTCTGTAGCTATTACTTTAGTACCCTGTTGAAAAGGCAGTGATTTTGCTAAACAATTACGAGAGAAATGATCATGCCTTCTTTCTTTAGTACTATAATTAAGATGTTTAAATACCAGTACTCCCTGCTGCTTCAGAGATGGTAGGAAAAGTTGGGGGAGGGAAGACCTGGTAGAATTCTGCCTGTGAAGGAAAAATGCTTAGTTGTTTTTTTTTTTTTTTTA